>WBNM01012251.1:7391-20055 GCA_013399055.1 Ramphastos sulfuratus
CTGGACCCACTCCAACACTTCCATGTCCTTCCTGTGCTGGGGGCTCCAGAACTGCACACAGGACTGCAGCTGGGGTCTGAGGAGAGCAGAGCAAAGGGGCACAATCCCCTCCCTTGCCCTGCTGCCCACACTGCTCTTGCTGCAGCCCAGCACACAGTTGCTGTCTGGGCTGCACTCACACTGCAGCCTCATCTGGAGCTTTTCATCACCCCAGACCCCCAGGGCTCAGGGCTACTTTCAGCCATTCCCTACCCAGCCTGGAGTTGTGCTTGGGATTTGCCTACCCAGGTGCAGGACCTTCCACTTGGCCTTGTTGAATGTCATGAGGTTGGCCTGGGCACACCTCTGCAGCCTGTGCAGGTCCCTCTGGATGGATCCCTGCCCTCTAGCAAGTTCACTGTGCCACACAGCTTGGTGTCATGTAATGGTTGGAGTGGAATTGTCATACATTGTTTCCCTTTGTAAAACTGAGAGTATTTCTTTTATAATGGATTTAGATAAAAGGTAAAAACATGCAGGGAAGATGACATAAAGAGAAAAGCAACGGACACAAGAGATGAGATGAAAGATCCTCTACATCCCACAGAAAAAAACACTGCTTCCATAATTTATGCTGTGGGCCAGCTATATCAGCAGTGAGCCTTGTCCCACTCCTACCCAAATCCCAGGCTTTGCTCCTTAGAACTCCCATTTATTTTGACTCCTTTATCACTGAAATGTACCTTCTGCTGCCAGGCTTAATGTGACGCTCGGATCAAACACAGACACATCTCTGTTCCATTTAAAGGGCAGAAGCAGCAAACCCATGCAGACACAAACCAGGACAGGTTGTTTTTCAAAAGCAGAGTATTTGGGGATCATCATCCCCCCTGCACACACAGCCTCCAAAAAAACATTTCAGACACAGCAATGTTTTGATTCCTGTGTACTGTAAAGCACTGTGGTGGAGCAGGACTTCCACCCAGGGCACTCTGAGCATGCACATTTTAAAACAAACTTTTTCCTCTCAGGAGTTCAAAGAGATTTTCTAATTGGCAGCTTGTATGACTCCACTGTGATTTCTGACCTGTACCAGGGTGTGGAAACTGCCTGAAAAGGGATGTGTAAGTCAGAGGGAAACCGTGAACTACATGGACCTGGTGTATTGATGTGAACTGTACCCATCCTTGTTACCCTGACAGCTCACATGCTTTCCTGCTTTTACAAGGGTCATTTGAGTCTTTTATCTGAGTCAAATCCTGATCTTGCTTCCTGTGGGGCATATGAGAGACATGACACCAAACATGACTCTCTTACCAAGGAAGAGAGATGATCCCTGTGGCATGGGTGTTTCCCCGGGACAGCCACAGAAAGCTGGCAGTAGGGACAGTCTGTGTATGACACTGATGGCTACCTGGTTGCTGAGATGTGATCAGACCCTGCTCAAATCAAAAGGTTATCTCTGTGCAGGACTAAACCCTCTCACACAAGGGTCTGTTGAAATGAGTCCAGCATCAGTAAGCTTACAGATGACACCAAGTGGGGAGTAAGTGTGGATCTGTTAGAGGGCAGGAGGCTCTGCAGGGGGGCCTGGACAGGCTGCACAGATGGGCACAGTCCAGTGCCAGGAGTTTTAACAACTCCAAGTGCCAGGTTCTGCATTTTGGCCACAACAACCCCACGCAGTGCTACAGGCTGGGGACAGAGTGGCTGAGAGCAGCCAGGCAGAGAGGGACCTGGGGGTATTTGTTGGCAGTTGAACATGAGTCAGCAGTGTGCTCAGGTGGCCAAGAAGGCAAATGGCATCCTGGTCTGGATCAGGAACAGTGTGATCAGCAGGACCAAGGCAGTGCTTATGCCCCTGTGCTCAGCACTGCTCAGGCCACGCCTTGAGTGCTGTGTCCAGTTCTGGGCCCCTCAATTCAAGAGAGATGTTGAGGTGTTGGAATGTGTCCAGAGAAAGGCAGCAAGGCTGGTGAGGGGCCTGGAGCACAGCCCTGTGAGGAGAGGCTGAGGGAGCTGGGGGTGTGCAGCCTGCAGAAGAGGAGGCTCAGGGCAGACCTCATTGCTCTCTGCAGCTACCTGAAGGGAGGTTGTGGCCAGGTGGGGTTGGGCTCTGCTGCCAGGCACCCAGGGACAGAATAAAAGGACACAGCTTCAAGCTGTGCCAGGGCAGGTTCAGGATGGATGTTAGGAAGGAGTTCTTGACAGAGAGAGTGATTGGCATTGGAATGGGCTGCCTGGGGAGCTGGTGGAGTCCCCATGCCTGGAGATGTTTAAAAGGAGGCTGCATGAGGCACTTAGTGCCATGGCTTAGTTAATTAGAAGGTGTTAGGTGATAGGTTGGACTGGATAATCTCAGGTCTTTTCCAGGCTGGTTAATTCTGTGGTTCTGTGATATTGAAATAGTCTTTAAAAGTGTACAGAATGCTATGAGATCAGTGCAGATCTGACCATTACTATTTAAATGTTGAACTCAAGGAATAGCTACATGATAGGAAATGGAGTGGAGGCCAGGGAACGAATGACTGTGATGGGGTCTCAGTGACTGGTAACTGGAAATATATTATTAGGTTTCTGCAGTGTGGCACTGAGATTTCCCAATGCCTTCAGGAATAGAAATAGTAGCCTGTGTGCTCTTGTGTCTCTTGCAGGGTAGAGACATTAGAGGTCAGCTCAAATGAACCCCAGTCCTTGGCTGAAAACCAGGAGAGCTTCAGAAATGGCTTACCGCAGTTATACTCTGCATTGCCTAGGGACAAAGTCTGGGACTTTGCCTCTTGAAGATGCCATTTCCTCTAGTAATGTATTTACTCCTACCTTCTCTTCTAGCTTTTCTACCCAAAGGCTCAATCCACAGAATTCCAAAGTGATGTATAATCAAGCTTTTTCTAAATCATCCTTCTGTCCCAAAATTATCAGGAAGCATGCATTCCCAGTCTTCCCAGAAATAAGCACCCAGCACCATGGAGGGAGGCAGGAGGAGTGCATCTCACTCACTCCATTCCTCTAGAGACACAGTGTAGGGAAACACTTTATATTAAATGGACATGTGAGCAATCCAACCTGTGCTAACTGCTAACTGTGAGCTGAAAAGTTTCACAGCCTGCATGAAGGTTCATCTGAAGGGCAAGGACACCAGCTGTGAGCTGCCTCCAGGGATATAGACACCAACAGGAGATCAAAGCAAAAACAAAGACTCACTCGAAACGTTTGAATGGATAATGATGAACCAATTGCTTAATGCCACAGAGCTTGTGCCTTAATGATTTGGACCAATTGCTTAATGCCACAGAGCCTGTGCCTTAATGATTTGGACCAATTGCTTAGTGCCACAGAGCTTGTGCCTTAATGATTTGAACCAATTGCTTAGTGCCACAGAGCCTGTGCCTTAATGATTTGAACCAATTGCTTAATGCTACAGAGCTTGTGCCTTAATGATTTGAACCAATTGCTTATCAATGAACTAACCTGCATGGTCTGTTAGAAGGTGTCCAAGTGTATGCTCATATTCAATAAATGGGCATTGCTTGGATCATATTGGTCTGTGTACAGCTTTGTCCAGGAGCTTTTGCAAATACACAGCATGCTCACACAAGTGTAAATGAGGGTGTGCAGTGCCACCCCACCACCAGGCATTTTAACAGGAGGAAGAAAGGGGAAGCACAGAAACAATTTCAGGGTGTGAGTCTTATGCTAGCAGGCACAGGAGTGAAAAGCTGTTTGTAGCCAAGATGCGCAAAGCATTACATGTTCAAGCGCCCAGCCAAAATCTACAGACAAGGCAACACGAAACAATGGAAGTGCTGATGTGCACTTGTCTCTGGCACAAGCACGTGAAAAGCATTGCAGCTGTCCTCTCCAACAGGCAACTATTGGTGATTCTTAGCAGATAAAATCAGAAAGCACAACAAAGTTTTGCATCCCCCAGCACAGGAAAGACATGGAAGTGTTGGAGTGGGTCCAGAGGAGGACATGAAGATGCTGAGAGGGCTGCAGCAGCTCTGCTATAAGAACAGGCTGAGAGAATTTGGGCTCTGGAGAAGAGAAGGCTTCCAGAAGACCTTAGAGCAGCCTTCCAGNTGGAAGCTCAGTGCTTTTTCAGGGCTGATGGGAGGAGGGTTTCCAGCTCGTCTCTTCTAGTGGCTATTCAACTCTTTAGCAAAAGGATGGGTTAAAGGTCACTGAATTGGACTTGGAAGGTGATACACAGATCATTCCAAGGACAGATTTCCTTTATGACTATAAGACTTGAACACAGCTCATAGAAAGTTGTCATGTTGCTGTCATATCATCTCTGTTTCCTGCAGTACATTTTCAAGTGAGTAGGCAAAAGCCTGTGTGCAGTCTCTATTTACACAGGGTTGAAGTACAAATACAGAAGAGAGCACTTTACACGAGGGGTGAATAAGGCTCCTGAGCCACATGGCAGCATTATTCCACGGACAATTCAGCAACTACCCAACCTGCCTCCTGAAGCTTAGCACTGTTTGAATCCTCTTCAATTTCCACTCTTGAATGCAGAAGGCAGAGCAAATGCAAGGAAATGGCACAAAATTTCCTGCATGCTTAGATGCACAGGGCCTGGTTTTTTGGCTCTGCTCCTTCCACCAGTCATGCTCTCAAATGTGCCCAGCCCTCAACCTCCTCAGTGGCAGGGGGCTGTGGTGAATTGCTCTGTCCCTTAGCTGTGTGAGAAGGGAATGAAGTCTCTGTCTGGCAGTGCTCTGAGAGGCGAGGCCAGACGAGAAAACCTTCCTCATCCTCAGCACAAAGAGGCCACCAAAGGCTTCCCCACCCTCAGCACAAAGAGGCCAACAAAGGCTTCCCCACCCTCAGCAAAAAGAGGCCAACAAAGGCTTCCCACTCTCAGCACGAAGAGACCAACAAAGACTTGCCCATCCTCAGCACAAAGAGGCCAACAAAGGCTTCCCCACCCTCAGCAAAAAGAGGCCAACAAAGGCTTTCCCACCCTCAGCAAAAAGAGGCCAACAAGGGTTTCCCCATCCTCAGCAAAAAGAGGCCAACAAAGGCTTCCCCACCCTCAGCAAAAAGAGGCCAACAAAGGCTTTCCCACCCTCAGCAAAAAGAGGCCAACAAGGGTTTCCCCATCCTCAGCAAAAAGAGGCCAACAAAGGCTTCCCCACCCTCAGCAAAAAGAGGCCAGCAGCGTGGCAGTGCACGTGTCCTGCACAGAGCACCCAAGGTGCAGTAAACCTTGACATGCAGCATATATCCACACAGCTGTAAAGAGGTTAAGGCTCTCTTGGTAGAAGCCAGCAGAAAGAGCCTCAGGAATGACTATTTTTCTTTCCTGACTGCCCCATAAGAGGACATAGGGAACAATTCCTCCTGCCTCAGTTAATGGTCTCTCCCCTAAGAGTTTTGTTGCCTGATTGAGGACAATATTGTTTCTATAGGGATGCTGTAAGAGCGAGCAGGGTTTTATGAGGAAGGAAGGATGACACCCAGCCTCACTGCACCAGCATCACCAGAGACAATGAAGCAATGTACTCACCAACTGGATTCAAATGGTACTTAATTTTCATATTTGCTATACTGTATTTTGGGGTTTCAATCTTTGTTTGGTTCTTTGCAGAGGTTGCTAGAGATTTATGACTCATAAAAGCATCAGGCTGTGCTGTGTTTCCTCAGGTCCAGTGTCCCAGGTTGGGAACTATAGGGTTAAAAAGTCCTCTAGGGACTTGAAGATTTTGTTATTCAGTCCCACAATTCTGCTATCTCTTCATGGGCTCACGGCAAGGCCAGCTTGTTCTCCTTTCCTCCCCCTCCAGCCTTGCGCCGGGCAGGAGCTGTGTTATCGGGACAGACATGTAAGGATAGGCCTGGTTGGGGCCTCCGGAGGCTGTGCTTGGGCCTCTTGGATGGCGGAGGCATGGGGGGGGGAGAACTGGAGCACTGGGGATGATAGATTTAGTTTTGGGTTGGGGAAAATTCAGGGGATATGCTTATGGATTCTGTATCTGCTTTGTAACTTCTATCTCTAACGCTTTCAAAATACAATTCTGTTTTTTTTTTCTCCAAATTCGTTTGAGAGTTTCACTCTGTCGTCTCTTTAAACCCACGACATCCAGTTAAGGCAATCCAATAACACAGGCAGTTTGTGTTGTGAACATAGAGATGTTTCATCCCTTGGAATGTTAGGACTGTCAAAATGAAACTGATAGTTTGGAAATGAGTCTGCTGAGGAGCCAAAAAGGAGAAAATATTTACTAAAACTGGTGAAACCCATCCTATAGGTATCAGAGAGCAGGAATTCATGGAATCATAGAATGGCAAGGTTGGAAGTGACCTCAAAGATCATCTAGTTCCAATTCCCTCCCATAGGCAGGGACACCTCTCACTAGTACAGGTCACTCAAGGCCTTGTTCAACCTGGTCCTGAACACCTCCAGGTTTGATCACATTGGGTGTTTCTGTGCTCCACAACCTCCCTGGGCAACCTGTGCCGGTCTCTCACCACCTTCACTCAGAAGAACTTCCTCCTAACATCCAGTTTTAGTCTCCCCTCTGCCAGTTCAAACCCATTGTCCCTTGTCCTGGCATTGCAAGACCTTGTCNCACTGACTGAACTAGCAAAGTGTACTGTGCTGTTTGAGGAAGAAGAGGAACAGTGGTGTCCAACTGGTCAAAAACTTCAAGATACCTAGAGTTTAGGTCTGCTTATGCTGACAGACAGGTGTATCACCTTGGCAAGCACAGCTACTCTCCACACTTGCTTCCCTTCCAGCTTTGTTTTGCCCTATCCATTTAAATTGGAAGCTCTTAGAACAGGCTTTGGCTCCTAACGCGTGTTCAAACAGAAGCCAGAATGGAGAGACCTTCATCTCTGTTGTGAGGCTCAAGGTGCTACAGCAATACAAACAATAATAAAAAAGAATGAGTGATGCAGTATAATTGCAGTTCTTCCTGCCAGATCATCTTTGTGCTAATAAGTTCTGTTTACTCAGGGAATATTCAATAAATAATAAATAAAAGCCCAGGCTGAGACTTTCCCAAGCACAGCAGGTAATTCAGATGTATTGTCCATTAAAATTAATGCGAGGGCTCTGTCTAAATCCCTCAGCTCTCTCAGAAAATTCTTAGCTTGAATATTTAATTTCCAAGCTAGGTAACTGGCAGGGTGGTCTCTGTATTGAGTAGGCAGCAGTGTAGAAATTAAGAGGAGCAGTAGGCGTACCTGGGTGCAGAGCTCTCCTCACCTGAGCAGCTTTACTGGTCACCCAATCACTCTTGTTCCCCCATGGTCTGTGTGAAGTGTCTGGGAATTGGTCACTAATGTGCATCCAAAGGGTAGGGCTGGGAGACTTTTGCTTCCTCTAGATTCTGAAGATGAAGAGACAGGACAAAGAAAGGAAGATTAAATAGGACAAAGAGTGCTTTCCTTGTGTGCCATGTGCCATCTACCTCTGCTACCCCCACTGCTGCAGCCTGAAGTTGTGCACCTGAGAGCACATAGCACTGCTCTTACTTTTGGCAAGGGCTGCTGGGGACTCAGGGTGGATCCAGCCAAGAGGAAGTTTAAGGCAGTTCGGAGCCTTAAACTCTCCATTTCTCATCTCCAAATTTCTTCAACCCCTGCAAAGGGGGAGGAACGGCATCAGACTTATTGAAACGCCACATCACTACATAAGACAGGACTGATGTACTTTGAAAGGTGCTCACTGCAGCTTTGGTAGATCACTCTGTCTTTGTCAGCATGACAGATAACCACCTCCAGACAGCTATGAACACATTAAGAATACACTTCCACCTCTGAGCACTCACAGTGCTGTCTCACTGTGGAGGAGCAAAGCAGGCCATGCCTCTGGGAGAGCTCCGCAAACAGCTGCGTCTGCTGCAGCTCTGTTTCTCACTATTGTTCCTTCCTGACAATTTTGCCACCCTTGATAAAAACCTTAGTGAGAGGTAAAAATGAAATGAGTTCCTTCAACTCCTGCATACATATTTGAGTATTTCTGTCACTGCGTGTTAGAGTTCCAGGCACTTTAACGATGCTGCTTCCATCCTTGCTTCTTGCACGGTGTCAGGTAGCAATATTAGGCTATAAGGTTTCAGAACCTGAACAAATCTCCTCTTTCTTCCCATTTCATATTGGCCATTAAACTTGTATTATCACCAGAATCACAACAAAACAGAGTAGTTTCTATAGTTCTGTGAGGAAATGAGGCTGACAGCATCAGAACAAAATGCACATCATTAATAGAGCCCTGTTCATAACACTCTTAAACATGCAGCTTCCTGGTTATTTGTGGAAGATCCTGGACAAAGCTGTATGCAGATCTATATGATCCAAGCAATGCCCCCTTATTGAATATGATCATACTCCTATATACTTTCTAACAAACTATGCAGGTTAGTTCATTGTTAAGCAATTGGTTCAGATCCTTAAAACTCAAGCTCTGTGGCATTAAGCAATTGGTTCAAATCATTAAGGCACAAGCTCTGTGGCATTAAGCAATTGGTTCAAATCATTAAGGCACAAGCACTGTGGCATTAAGCAATTGGTTCAAATCATTAAGGCACAAGCTCTGTGGCATTAAGCAATTGGTTCAAATCATTAAGGCACAGGCTCTGTGGCACTAAGCAATTGGTTCAAATCATTAAGGCACAGGCTCTGAGGCATTAAGCAATTGGTTCAAATCATTAAGGCACAGGCTCTATGGCATTAAGCAATTGGGTCATCATTATCTGTTCAAATGCTTCGTGTGAGTCTTTGTTTTTGCTTTGATCTCCTGTTGGTGTCCATTTCCCCGGTGGCAGCTCACAGCTGCTGTCCTTGCCCTTCAAGTGAACCTTCATGCAGGCTGTGAAACTTTTCAGCTCACAATTAGCAGTTAGCACAGGTTGGATTGCTCACATGTCCATTTAATGCAAGGTATTCCCCTACAGTTATTCATACTCTGGGTTTGAGGGGTACTAAGCTTACATTTGGAAATTTCAGTTGCACCAGCAGTTCTTGGGTCTTCTGAGGTCAGAGCACCAAGAAAGATTAACAGCCCTCAGTGCTCTTCAGGTTGTATTTCATTCAGCAAAAGAGGCAGAGGCAAGTTTCTCTACCAAAAAGCAACAGTAGGTCTGCCTCTGAATGACTTGTACCTCACTTTTTTAAAGTGAATTGTGAATATTATGATGTCATTAGAGAGCAGGCCAGATGGTGAAGGCTCAGAGTGTAGTTTTATCCCTATGCAGAGGGATTTCTACAATTGCATATTTACTGTTATTGGAAGTTTCCATACACATGTAAATCCCTCTGTACTGCAGGGAGAATATCCTTTAATGCTAACCATTATGCCCATTACAATAAGTAGTATGAATAGCTAATTGGCATTGCAATTAAACTGAAAATTGATCCTGCCTGCCAGCACCTGGGAAATAGAGCAGCAATGTTATAAATTGCATTTAAACAGCACCTTTCATGTCAGTGGCACCTTCACAGATGGGATTACATGCATGTCAATAATCTCCAGATAACATTGTCATGCTCAGAATGTGCTGAGAAGGCAATGGTCTGCTAAAATGTAGTTCATCTGTACTCTGACATCTCAAGTATGTGTATGCTTAGATTTGCTATGGTGAATTACAAACAAAGAGAGAGTCATTAATTCATAGAATGGTTTAGGTTGGAAGGGAACCTTAAATACCACCTGGTTCCAACCCCCCCTGCCATGAGCAGGGATGTCTTCCACTAGATCAGGTCATCCAACCTGGTCTTGAACACCTCCAAGGAGAGGGCATCCACAACTTCCCATGGCAACCTTCCAGCATCTTGCCAAACGTACTGTAAACAATTTCTTCCTAACATCTAATCTAAATCTACCCTCTTCAAGCTTAAATCCATTCCCTGTTTTCCTACCACTACAGGCCCTTGCAAAAAGTCCCTTCCTAGCTTTCTTGTCAGCTCCCTTCAGGTACTGGAAGGTTGTGATGAGGTCTCCCTGGAGCCTTCTTTTCCCAGGCTGAACAGCCCCACCTCTTGGAATCTGTGCCTGTAGGGCAGGTGCTCCAGCCCTCTGATCATTCTTGTGGCCCTTCTCTGCACCTGCAGCTCCACGTCCTCCCATGGTGGGCGCACCAGAACCGGACACAGTACTCCAGGTGGGGCCTCAGCAGAGCAGAGTAGAGGGCTAGAATCCCCTCCCTCAGCCTGCTGGTCACACTGCTTTTGATGCAGCTACCTTTTGCTGTTATCTATGGTTTTATAAGCTGCCCTCCCAAACCAGGTGTGTGACCCACGCTGCATCCTCAAGCAAAGGTTAGCAGCCTCAGAGAATTCAGTCTGTTCTGCAGACAATATTAACATATCAAGACTGCAAAGAGAAAATATTTAAGCATCTACTCAGAGCAGAGTGTTTCACAATCTTCTACAAACTAGGAAGTGAGCCTAGAACTACTCCAATAAAATGGCATGTTCTCCTCCTTCCCTTGTTCTAAACAAACTCTTTGTCACAAACAGCACTTGGTTACCATTCACAGCACTGCAGAATTTTGGCATATTTGGATTAATTAATCTCTCCTGGAGAATTCATCCAAAAATCAGTATTAGAACTATGCCCAAAGTGAACTCAGCAAATACAAGCTGCAGAAATTATCTAGAACACTTTATCCACTATTTGTCTTGGAAGCAGAATCAGCAAATATATTTTGCTCATGAACTTGGTGTTAGTTCACTGGTGCCATCATCCCCAACCTCCCACTCATTCCTGGATAGAGCTCAGCAAATGCCCCTGCCAAGTGTATCAAGCCCATTGAGTCTGTTTCTCATAATTATTTTTCTTGGAGCTCCTCTTCCATCCTGCCTGATTACAGAATTGAATTAACCTGAAACAAGTAGAAATTATAGGAGCAAAGATTCCCTCTCCTTCATTCACTCCTCAGAAGACAAAGTCCTGGTCTTTTCTTTCAGGAAAGAATTTGCCTCAAAGTGAATTTAGAGGACTGGAAATGGAGAAATTGTTTTTATGGAAAAAAAACCCTGCAAGTAATTCTCTTTCTTCCAGTAGCACAAGAATTATACCCTTTAGATGGGTGGGGGGAAAGGGCAGTCCCCTCAACATCTGATCCTTCCAAAAAGCTGCTCCTTACAACATGAATAACTAGACTGAGTTTTGTTATTTGTGCCCTGAAAAAAAATAGTTAGAGCACGCTCGCAGCCCAGACAGCAACTGTGTGCTAGGCTGCAGCAAGAGCAGTGTGGGCAGCAGGGCAAGGGAGGGGATTCTGCCCCTTTGCTCTGCTCTCCTCAGACCCCACCTGCAGTCCTGTGTGCAGTTCTGCNATGAGGGGTACTAATAATGCAGAGGTAGCATGGATCCTACCAACAAATGGACCTTCCTGCTGATTTCCATGTAGCAGTATGGACTTAATCACACTTTTTTTGGGTCTTCTGATGAATCAAACTGTTCTTCATTTGTCTTCTTTGCTACCAGAGAGAGGAGAGATAGACCCATGGCTGAATGAACACATCTTCACAGAGGTCAGGCATTTCATTCTGTTCCACACAATGCCAAAAGTTACCTCTGTCCTTTGCTGCATAAAGACTGAGCAAAATTGTGGGGGTTTTGTTGTTCTTGCTTTTCAATTACTTTTCAAATGAGTCAACAAATCCAACACCACTTGCTGTCCTCTTCTCAATCTGTGTCTTATGTGTATAAAATGAAGTGCAAACCTCTGTTTCGGTCTAAAAAAGGAAAGGGGTGCAAAGGGGGGTCGTTGTAAAGCAGTGCAGGATGTGGTGAAGTCAGCCAAAGTGCCCTTTTGGAGATGGCAGCCTTCCCAGCCTGAAAGCCTTTTGTGAAAAATAAAACATTCTATTACATTATTTTCCAATTTCAGCTATCTCCCTCGTTGAGCTTCAGGGTGGTTTTGTTCCAAAAGTTCAGAAATATTTTGCTGCTCACCATCTGCCTCAATAGCTGGACATATTGGACATCAACACCAGGACCAAACATCTGTGGACACCAAGCAGCCACCAGTGTCATACCAGTGGGAGTAGCCATGCTCCAAGTATCTACAACCTCACCGACCAAATATTATGGACACACAAAAATAAACTCCTCTTCCCTGCATACTCCTCTTCCCTTCTTGGTTAACATCAGTACAATATTGTCTTGGGATGAGCTTGGTGTCAGGTGAAAATGTTGTACTGTACTCTGAGTTTGTGGAAAGGTGCAGTGGTGACTTCTTTGTGCAGAGCGCTTTGTGGTCCACACACAAACCTACTGTAGCGGAGGGGTAATTAATTAATGTGAGATGATACTTTCAAAAATTGTTTATTACTATTCAATATACAGAACTCGCCACCCCCATCACTAATTTCAATAACAATTGGTTCTTTGCATGGGTCATGGAAACTTTATACAGGTTACAAGAGGCTCTAGCAATAACTACTGATAATAGATAACATTAACTGAACTCCATTGAACTGGCAGAGAAGGTTGCTGCGGGCAGTGCACCGCTTGCTGTCAATACTCCGCTTGGCCACTAGATGGCCTCAAGGAGCTCCTTTCTGCTGATGGCAGAAGGCAATGGTGAGGTACAAGAGGCTTGAAGTATTCTCTGACACAATGATCTCCCAACTGGCAGGGCTGGCTACAGCTTCAGACAGTACCCAAAGTCTTTCAGGGAATTCTTGTCACCTACTGAGACTTCTGGTTCTTCCTGGG
>WBNM01012252.1:14036-27986 GCA_013399055.1 Ramphastos sulfuratus
TAGGAGGAAGTTGTTTGCAGTGAGGGTGGTGAGACACTGGCACAGGTTGCCCAGGGAGGTTGTGGAGCACGGAATCACACAATATGATCAAAGATTCTGTGCTCCACAACCTCCCTGGAGGTGTTCAAGGCCAGGTTGGACGAGGTCTTGAGTGACCTGTTCTAGTGGGAGGTGTCCCTGCCTATGGCAGGGGGTTGGAACTAGATGATCTTTGAGGTCCCTTCCAACCTCACCATGCTGTGATTCTATGATTCCAGCAGAACTCCATTCTCACCCTTGGAGTTCAGCTGTGGTCAATGTCTTAATTAATTGGAGGTCTGAGTTCTCCAAGCAACAAAAGGACTTCTGGGCCTGAAGGCTCCAGCTAATGTCTGGAAGCATGGAACTCATCTTTACCAGCTTCTAGCCAGTCTCAGCCCCCTGCTCAGAGTCTGCCAGGACCCTGCATTTTTGGAACGTGGTGGGAGGAGGCCATACCTGCCACAGCCCCTCCTATCACCCTGAGCACCTCGACACATCTCCAGGTCATCCCACCTGGACAGGCATTTGCCAGGAAGAGTGCTCACCTGGCTGAGCCTTCCTGGGTGTGCACAGCACCATCTTTTTTACTGCACTGAAGGGCCAAATGCTGGTTTGCTTTTCTGTTTTTGCCTCCTCCTGAGCATGTCTTCATCGGGTGTTTGTTCATGCCTTGGAGGTACCATCGCATGCCAGTGCAGAGCAGAGGCTGGCTCAGCAGTGGTAGCCTCACAGCTGTGCCATTTCCCTGCCAGGTTGGTAAAGGGCACAGCTCTGCACTGCTATGATGAGCTCTATCAGTTGTGGATCTGGCATAGAACATCCTCAGGCAACGATTTGTTGTGAAAGGGCTAAAAGAAGGTCAAATAGCTTCACAATCTGACGTGACATAAATGCAGCATGACTCTGCACATATGCTTGGCTTCCTCCACAGGAGCTTAGTTATTCCCAAATGTGGGTGTAGCTGTCACAAATAGCAATGCCTATCAAACCAGAGACTTTGGAGAGCAGAGTTGTTAAATCACAGCACTCAATGAGTGCTGAACTGTAAGATGAGGACTCAAGGAGGCTTTCTGCAACGCTTCACACACTGCAGAAAAGCTACCAAGTGCAGCATCGCTGCTGTTAGATGTGTAAAGCACTGCAGTCCCCACCCTGGTAAAGCAGTTTTGGCTAGGTCACAGCACCTGACAGATGGGATCAGCTCACAACACACTAAAGCACAGTTACTACAAGTTGGTGTGTTGGGGATTGCCCTTACATCCACATTGTGCACTGGATTAGAGTGGATCCCTTCCCCTGGTAGAGTAAACTCACTACAGCACGGAGTTCTTGGAGAAGTCAGGAAAAAATGAAGTTGTATTTCTTATAGTTTAAACTAAATATAGCAGTATAAGGAGAATAAACTACTACAGAAATATAGTAACATTAAATATAACAGTATAAGGAGGATAAACTGTTATAGAACTATAATAGCCTTAAATACAACAGATTCAGGAGGATAAACTACTACAGAACTATAATAACCTTAAATATAGCAGTGTAAGGAGAATAAACTACTATAGAAATATAATAATCTTAAATATAACAGTGTAAGGAGAATAAACTGCTATAGAAATATAGTAACCTTAAATATAACAGTGTAAGGAGAATAAACTGCTATAGAAATATAGTAACCTTAAATATAACAGTGTAAGGAGAATAAACTGCTATAGAAATATAGTAACCTTAAATATAACAGTGTAAGGAGAATAAACTGCTATAGAAATATAGTAACCTTAAATATAACAGTGTAAGGAGAATAAACTGCTATAGAAATATAGTAACCTTAAATATAACAGTGTAAGGAGAATAAACTGCTATAGAAATATAACAACCTTAAATATAATAGTATAGGAGGAATAAACTGCTATAGAAATATAGTAACCTTAAATATAACAGTGTAAGGAGAACAAACTACTACAGAAATATAATAACCTTAAGGAAGATGAGGAAGGGGTTAAGAAGTGGCAAGCCAGCAAAAGCAGCAGCAGTTAAAGCAGTGGCAGGGGAAGATAGCAGCAGGCACAACAGGTGCAGCAGAAGCAGCAGGGAAGGTCCAAACTGTGCCTCCAGACACAAAGCTCCTGATGCTCCAAGGAAATCATATTAACTTCTCCATTGTTGCCATTCTATGGTCTGTCCCTAGAATGCTCACCTCTCCACTCAGAGCTTCCACTTCAGAGTTGCTCTGCTCCCATTTTTCCCTATGTCTGAGCTAGCAATCTAGCTCAAAGGGCCACATCTTGCAACTGAGGACTTTTAGCCCAGGGTTAGATTCTTAAACTGACATCCAGGCACCCAGATGCTCTAATTTCCTGATAGGTCTGAGCACTCTCCCTGTACTTCACATTTCGTCCCTATGAAGTACTGATAGAATCACAGAAAACATCAGCTTGGAAGAGACCTCAAAGATATCCCAGACCAATCCTACACCCAGCTAAGCAGGGTCAACACTAAACCAACATCCTTAAGTGGCCAGGTCCACACACTGCTTGAACACCCCACAGGGATGGTGACTGCAGCACTGCCCTGGGCAGACCATTCCAATGCTTGAGAATCCTTTCACTGAAGGAGTATTTCCTAACATCCAGCCTAAACCTACTCCCTGATGCAGCTTGGAACNGCACTGATTCCTCTGTCCATGTCACTGACAAAGATGTTAACCAGCACTGGTGCCAGCACTGACCCCTGAGGGAGCCACTTGGCACTGGTCTCCAAGTGGACATTGTGCCATTCAGCAACATTCAGCAATATTCAGCAATATTCAGCAGTATGGGAAAGCATCAGTTGGAGGGAGTGATCACGTAGCTGACTGTGGAGGAGAGTTGGCAGTGTGGAAGGCATACCCAGCTGACCCATAGTAGTGGATTTCCTGGTTGAAGCTCTGCATTGGAGATCAGTCTTGCACAGTTTGTAACAGCAGCTGTGTCAGATACCCTGCACTGAAGTGGTGAGACATTGGAATGGGTCACCCAGGGAGCTCATGGCTGCCCCCTTCCTGGAGATGTTCCAGGCCAGGTTGGACGAGGCTTTGAGCAACCTGGTCTGCTAAAAGGTGTCCCCATCCATGGCAGGGTGGTTGGAACTGGGTGATCTTCAAGGTCCCTTCCTGTGGAATCTCCTCTGCTCCAGTCTGCACCTGTTGCCCCTTGCCCCATCATTAGACGTAGATGAGCAGAGCCTGGCTCCTTCCTCCCTACATAGAATCATAGAATCATAGAATGGTAAGGTTGGAGGGAGACCTCAAGGATCATCCAGTTCCAACCCCCTGCCCTTGGCAGGGACACCTCCCACTAGTACAGGTCACTCAAGGCCTCGTCCAGCCTGGCCTTGAACACCTCCAGGGAGGGAGCAGCCACAACCTCCCTGGGCAGCCTGTGCCAGTGTCTCACCACCCTCACTGCAAACAACTTCCTCCTAACATTGCCCTCCACATCTTTATAAACACGACTGAGGTCACCCCTCAGGCTCCCCTTCCCCAGCTCCCTCAGCCTGTCCTCAGCAGGGAGATGTTCCTCTGGCAAAGCTACAACCTGGAAAGTAGAATGGAGGAGCTGGCAGGGCCTTCTTTAAACCCATCCTCTCTTCATATAAAGTAGGGGTTTTTTTTGCAATAATGTCATTTTTGTGCTAATAAAAAAGTCATTTTGAGCATATTTCTTCTAATAACTTGTTAAGGAGAGGTCTCTTCCTGCAAGATCCCAAACACTCTCTTTTTTCCTTAAGTGACTGCAATTAAGGATGCTGCACCCAAGTGCACTCAGCCCTTGAGGTGGACCAGATTCAGTTTGATTCCTCTGGATTCATATCATGCATGCTGCAAAGAGCAGCTGGCATAAAAAAGCAACCAAGATGACTTCAGAGAACTGGAATTTTCTTTGTTACTGTGTTGCTTCTGTTTTACACCTTGGCCATTTTGCTTGTGAATGATTAATTAAGGTCCAAGTGATTAGATTAGGCAAATGTGCTGACTCAAGACATAAGAGGAGTGGAGGAAGAAATGAAAGGTGGGGAAAGGCATTAGAAATACGTCACTTGTTTTGCAATAAGCCTTTTTGCTGTTGCTAGGTCAAGGTAGCACAGTTTTAGTGGCCTGCACTAAATGCATCTGGCTGGGGTGATGGTGGGAAAAGAAGACTTGGAAATCAATCCATTCAAACTAAGAGAGATGCTCAGAATAACACAGGAGAAGGAATCAGGACACCTCCAAACATAGGAAAAGGAATCAGGATGCCTCCAAATATACTTTGCATAATACCTCAAATTACCAAAGTGAAATCTGTTGACAGAAGGTAGATTTTTTGAAAATTTGACCCTAAAATACAAAGTGATGGTTTAGGTCTTCAGACACCACTGAGAACTTGCCCAGCTCCTGCCTGAACAGCAGCATCCATGTGTTTCTTTCACCTTCCCTGACTGACTGGACCACCTCCTCTGCCTCTTCCCTACTTATAGGAAACCTCTCCCCTGGGCATTTTTTAATTGTGATTTTCATCCCCACCCAGCCCTGTGTAGCTGGAATTTGGAGTTTAATCATGGCACAAGGCACATTCTGCAGGCAACAGCTGCTGAAGGGCAGCACAGGTAAGAAGATGTAGGCTTGCTGACACCTGCTTAACTGGCAGGTTGGCAACACTGCACTGAAAGGAGCAAGGGGAAACAAAGCCATACTTATTATGGTGCCTGTTCTGAGGGCTGAATTAGAAAGAAGCAATTCCAGGAGCTGGTAACTCCTTATTCCTTCTGAGTAATCTTGATTGCTCAAGTGTTTCCTGAAAGGGCATCTCTAATCATTAACTTCTTACTGTGGGTCATCAGGAGGTACAATTGGTAGTTGGCTCTCAGGAGCAAATCTGAGTTATCTTAAATAATAAAACAAGAACTGGGCCTGTGGTGTGCTTGGGAAATGTCTGAAGTGTTGCTATATTGTAAAACAAAATTTGCATGCATAGTCCAGAGTTGAGCTGAAGACCTCAAAGGACCTCAGCTGAGTTAGGTTTACAACAGGAGCTTGAGGAAAAGAATGTTAAAATGGGCAAATTAATTTGCAGCCATCAAGAGGGGAACTGAAAGTTTTAAGCATTCAAAAAACGTTTTGATTTAGGCCAGAGCTATTTATTTTACTCTAATGCTGTCACATATTTCTTGTGCTCAATTTGGTTTAAAGGGGAGCTTTTGGTTTGGAAAAATATTAATGATGATTTCCACAGATTCAACATTAGAAAACAAACAAAAAAAACCCCAAACAAACAAAAAACAAACAAAAACCAAACAGAAAAAGAAGAAGAAGAAAGAAGAAGAAGAAGAAGAAAGAAGAAAAGAAGAGAAAGAAAAGGATGAAAAAGAAAAAGGAAAAAAGGAAAAAAGAAAAAAGAAAAAGAAAAAAAGAAAAAGAAAAAGAAAAAAGAAAAAGAAAAAAAAGGAAAAAAAAAAGAAAAAAAAGGAAAAAAAAGGCAGTTAATTGATTGAGAACTGCTTCTTTCCTGCAAGTGACTTTGATTTGGATGAATCTGTTTATTCTGTGGAAACAAAGAGAGATCTCCCTGGAGTGGCTTCAGCAGAGGGCCACAAAAAGGATCAGAGGGCTGGAACACCTCTCCCATGATAAAACAGGCTGAGAATGTTGGAGTTGTTCAGCCTGGAGAAGGAAAGGCTCCAGAGAGGCCTTACTGCAGTAAAAGAGATAGGATGAGCTTGCTGCAGCACTACAAAGGGTGGCAATGGCTTTAACTGGGTGTAGGTTTAGCCTGGATGGAAGGAAGACAATTTTTCACCATGAGGATGGTGAAACACTGGAACAGGTTGCCTGGGGAGGTGGTAGATGCACCCATCCCTGAGAACATCTAAGGTGAGGTTGGATGGGGCTCTGAGCGAGCTGATCTAGTGGAGGATGGAGGGAGGAGGTTGGACTAAGTCACCTCTGAAGTCCCCTCCCAATCCAAACCATTCTGTGATTCTCTGATGATTCCATGACTAAAAAAAATCTTCGACCACTGTTAGCCATGAAGCATTGCAGAAGTCAAGGCAGTGTTAAGCATCTCTTGTAAATGTGTGACTTCTGTTGCCTGCTCTCCTCTTGCAGAGGCATAGAACAGCTTAGAAAGTGAGCACCTTTTCAAGTGTCTCTGTTTGAAAAATGCCTCAGGCTGGACTTCTAAAAAAAAAACCAAACAAACCCAAAAGTTCTTTAACATCACAAAATTAAAACGTTTGGAGCCCATCTGCACCTCACAAAAGATCCAGGCTGCTGAATGTTTGGTGAAACAGAGCCATAAATATTTTATTTGCATCAAGTACAACTGGGATGGTTTGGGAGTTCCCTGCCCCACACACACAATGAAATCACCCAGGCTAGACTCAGCCAGCTGGAAGTTAAGGAGTGAAGCTTTATTTACAGTTTAGCACAATGTACAAGCAGATATTTATACAATATGCACAATTAGAAGTTAAGGGCTGAAGCTTTGTATTTACAGCTTAGCACAATACACAAGCAGATATTTACACCACCTACACAATTAGATGTTAAGGGCTGAAGCTTTGTCTTTACAGCTTAGCACAATGTACAAGCAGATACATACACAATAAACAGGAAGACGCACAGACATATACAAGTTAAAGGTAATACAGAAGCACAATTCCCCTCCCAGAAATCAGAGTCCCCAGCAGGGGCTCCCAACCACCCTTCCACCTTCTTTCCACCCCTCTGCCTTACCCCAGGGTCTGCCTTAGGTGCAAGGTGAGTTTGGAGGATGGGCAGGGGGGGGTTAGAAGCAGAATGAGTTGGGTTACACAGCTGCAAAAGCCCAAGGAGCAGACACACAAACCCTGACAGACTCTCTGTGTTATCTATGTTTGTGTCCTTGCTTCTATACATCTCAGCAAGCCTATGAGTGCAGCAGACATCACCATTGCTTGCTTTTCACAACCTATCATCTCATTTTTCTCATTAAAATATCCCAATTAGCCTCAAGCAAGCACACAACATTTGTTTTGTAGGCATTAAAAAAAAGTCTGTTCTAAAGATGCAGCTTTCCCCCTGGGAAGCTAAGCCAGCTTCCAGCAAACTACAACTGGTCAGGATAAGCACCTTAAGGCAAGGTATAATCTTCATTCCCAGAATTTTCCACCATTAATACATTTTGTCTGGGACTTTTATCTGCAGGGCTAATAAATGCCAAATGGCAAGTCTTTGCCATGACTCAGCATTTCAGCTATTTATCAGGTTATTGCTAATATTTCACTTGTCTCTATCGACTGCCTGGAAAAATCCATATCTGACAGGACTCAGCAGCAGGTACCAAACTATATAAGCCTGCAGTTTGCATTGCTTGCTCTCAGGTTGTCTCTTCAGATCAGCTGACTGAGAAGTGACTCTTCAACCCTCTTGTCACTTTGCTGTCAACTGATTGGCAAACATCCCCAGCAGACTTAAGCAAACATGTCCAGCTCCAGCCAGGAGGAACTCATTCACATGTTTAAGGGGATCCCCTTTACCACCAGGTCTTCTCCAGAGCTTTTAAAATCTTTGGATGCCTTTGATGCTAGAGAAGATGATGTCCTTTTGGTTTCCTATCCCAAATCTGGTAAGCTCTACCTTGAAACCTTAATTCCAAGAAGCCTCAATTGTCTGCTTCATGTTGTCTGCTTAAGCTGCTTGAGAAGTGTCTGTGTAGGAGAAACAAGGGAGGATGCTTTAGCACCTGAATAAACTGCACTGGCAGAAAGTGTTCAAATCACTTCTAAAAAGAGTAATTTGTCTTTCTGTTAACCTGCACTAGTGGGAGGTGTCCCTGCCTATGGCAGGGGGTTGGAACTGGATGATCCTTGAGGTCCCTTCCAACCTTACCATCCTGTGATTCTGTCTAAACGTTGATTCTTTAAAGGAAAACAATCTGGAGTCGTTTGGGAAGCAAATAAATATTGATTTCCTGCAACAAAACCTGCACCTGAAGGATTTTCCTGAGGGCTATTTGCAGTTATGAGCAAGTCAGGAATTGTATTCAGTCGTTTTTAAGGCTCTTGGCAGCAGACTTATTAATTTGTTCTTCACTCTTGCCTTGCCTCACTTGCACACAGAAACACACACACCAAAGAAGCTCCATGAAGGCTTCCCAAGTATAAAGACTCAAGTTAGTGTAAGGAAAAAAAAAAAAACCAAACCCAGATAAACTCATAAAGGAATGCTTAAAATCCTGTAACTTCTCAGCTGATAGGCAGCTTGCCTCAGGAGATTGCTCTGGTACCAATCTGAGCACTTCTCAGGGAGTTATTTTGTACTTAATTTACACTCCTCAATTTCCTAGTACTTAGCTATGGGATCACTCAGATATGGAAAGTTTCTTCAAGCTGGCAGATTAGAAGTAGCTCTTGGACAGAGTAAGTTGTTTCAGTGTGCAAAAGACACACTCCAGGGATTTTGCCAGTGACAAATCTTCCTTTTTTTCCCCTCTTTTCTTTTTCTTTTCTTTCCCCTTCTTTTTTATTTTTCTTTTTTTTCCCTTTTTCCTTCCTTTTTTTTCTTACTTTTCCGCCTTGTCCTCTTTTTTTTTCTTTTTTTCTCTTTCCCTCTTCTTTCCTTTTCCCCCCTTTTTTCCCTTCTTTTTTCTTCTTTTTTTCTTTTTTCTTTTTTTTCCCCTTTCCCCCTTTTCTTTTTCTTTTCTTTCCCCTTCTTTTTTCTTCTTTTTTTCTTTTTTCTTTTTTTTCCCCTTTCCCCCTTTTCTTTTTCTTTTCTTTCCCCTTCTTTTTTCTTCTTTTTTTCTTTTTTCTTTTTTTTCCCCTTTCCCCCTTTTCTTTTTCTTTTCTTTCCCCTTCTTTTTTCTTCTTTTTTTCTTTTTTCTTTTTTTTCCCCTTTCCCCCTTTTCTTTTTCTTTTCTTTCCCCTTCTTTTTTCTTCTTTTTTTCTTTTTTCTTTTTTTTCCCCTTTCCCCCTTTTCTTTTTCTTTTCTTTCCCCTTCTTTTTTCTTCTTTTTTTCTTTTTTCTTTTTTTTCCCCTTTCCCCCTTTTCTTTTTCTTTTCTTTCCCCTTCTTTTTTCTTCTTTTTTTCTTTTTTCTTTTTTTTCCCCTTTCCCCCTTTTCTTTTTCTTTTCTTTCCCCTTCTTTTTTCTTCTTTTTTTCTTTTTTCTTTTTTTTCCCCTTTCCCCCTTTTCTTTTTCTTTTCTTTCCCCTTCTTTTTTCTTCTTTTTTTCTTTTTTCTTTTTTTTCCCCTTTCCCCCTTTTCTTTTTCTTTTCTTTCCCCTTCTTTTTTCTTCTTTTTTTCTTTTTTCTTTTTTTTCCCCTTTCCCCCTTTTCTTTTTCTTTTCTTTCCCCTTCTTTTTTCTTCTTTTTTTCTTTTTTCTTTTTTTTCCCCTTTCCCCCTTTTCTTTTTCTTTTTTTTTCTTTTTTCCCTTTTTTTCTTTTCCTTCTTCTTTTCACCTCCCTCAACCTTTCTTTTCTGCAGGCACTCACTGGCTGGCAGGAGTTATAAAGAACCTTTACAGTGCTCAGGTCACGCTAACATCTCCCATTGAATTTGGAGACCTATCCAAACTGGAGGAACTGAATCAAGTCTCATCAAAGAGAGTCATCCCTACACACTTAGACTACAACATGCTACCTCCAAATTTTAAGAATAAAAAATGCAAGGTAAGAAAAAAAAANACAAACTACATCAGGAATGGCTTAGGGGTAGAAGATGTTTATATGGCACCATAAAAACTACATCAGAAATAGCTTAGAGGTAGAAGATGTTTACCTGGCACCATACAAACTGCATCAGGAATGGCTTAGAGATAGAGGATGTTTACATGACCTGGAGCACTTAGCAAATACTTACCTTGGGTACTTCCTGACTGTTCTGGAGGTGAAGGTACTCTGCCCCTCCTATTCAAACATTATGAAGAGCTTATAGAGGAGAAAGGGATAAGAACTAAAATGTGGGAAGCAGAATCAGATCCCATGCTAATATATGATGTCCTGTTAAAAAAAAAAACAACCAAAAATCAGTCCTGGGCTTCAGATTTTAGTTTAGAAGTTAAAAAATGTTAGGATGACTCAGATGCAGACTTTTGGGACTCAAGGATAATTTGCACAAAAGGTGAAAAATTACATTTTGCATCTGTCTTGTGATGTTAATTAGCCAATAAGCTTCCTATGTTAGATGCATGGGGTGGTGTGTAGTGACTCAGGAGGTAAAGTGAACACAGCCTTTTTCATAAAACAAAAACTCCACCCAGCTGCAAGAGACACAGCTCAGCCCACATGGAATTGTTTACTAACCACTGACTCCTGCCTGAGCAGGGACAAAAATCTTAATGGCATGGTCACTGACAGAGGGGTCCTAAAGGAAAGGGTTTTGATGCTGCCTGTGAAAATGCTCCAGAACTCCTCTAAAACAAAGGATGTTGTCATTAAGAACTGCACCATCTTCATTTACAGATGATCTACATCAGCAGAAATCCCAAAGATACTGCAGTTTCCATGTACCACTACTACAGGGACAACCCAAACCTTCCCACTATTGACACCTGGACTGCTTTCTTTGACTTGTTCTTAAAAGGAGATGGTAAGGACAAAGGTTCTGTTTTCTCCTTGCAGTTTACATTAGCTTCGGATGCACAGACAGAGCTAGGAAAAACTCCTAGCTGAATCCATACTCTTGTGGCTTTGGTTGGGGTTTTCCTTCAGGATAACTTCTAATGCTAAAGGGAACAAGAACAGGATGCTGGCTTCAGCCCTGCAAGGAGATATTGCAACAAGTGGCTGCAGCATTCCAGCACAGCTGCTCTTTGCAGGGTCTTGCTGCTCTTTCACATGGAATCACAGAATGGTTTGGGTTGGAAAGGACCTCCAAAGGTCATCCAGTCCAACCCCCTGCAGTCAGCAGGGACATCCTCCACTAGAGCAGCTTGCTCACAGCATTGACAAGATCTGGCCTTGAATATCTGCAGGGATGGGACCTCAACCACCTCCCTGGGCGACCTGTTGCAGTGTTGCAGCACCCTCATGATGTAGAACTTGTTTCTAACATCCAATCTGAATCTGCTCTTCTCTCCTTCCACACCATTGTCCTTGTTCTGTCCCTGCAGGCCTTTGCAAACAGTCCCTCTGCAGCCTTCTTGTAGCCCCCTTCAGGTCCTGGCAGGCTGCTCTAAGGTCTGCCTGGAGCCTTCTCTTCCCCAGGCTAACCAACCCCAGCTCCCTCAGCCTATCCTCACTGGAGCAGTGTTCCAGCATACCTGTTACAAGTCATGTTCTCACAGACAACCTCATGATTTCCTTTCTTCCACAAGCACCCTGAAGCCCCTGCCACTTTGTCAAAATTCTGGCATGGATTTGCCAGTGTTGAAACACTTCCAGCTTTGCCTTGTGTATCACAGGAATGGCCAGATTCCTACCAAGAATCCATGGTTAAACTGTGATAGAGGAGCTCTGTGTACACAGCTGCTCCTCAGCAGAGAGCAGAGCAGCTGAGCCTGCCCTAGGTGAGCAGGTTAGTGAGCCTGGTGAGCAGGCCAGTGGGGCAGGTGCTCTGTTTGAAGCTGCTCAGCCAGCTCTGTGTGGCTCATGTGCCAAAGTGCAGGCAACAGGGCACATGGGGAGGCAAGCCCCAGGCTGCACTTGGAGCTGTGCTTGCAGATGTAGCCTCTTCTCCAGCCCTGAAGACAACCTTGGGTGGTCCTTCAAAGGGAGTCTGGATGCCTCCATAAAGCCCTACTGCACACACTGCCCCATGAGAAGGCTTTGAGGAGACCTTAGAGTAGCCTTCCAGTATCTGAAGGGGGCTACAGGAAGGCTGGGGAGGGACTATNGCAGCATGGGCTGCCCTAGTAGCGTGGTCCAAAGACCAAGGACAAGAATGAGAGCTTTATGAGCCGTAGTGCTGGCGTGGAAGCTGACAACAGGACCAGGTTTCAGTTTTCCACTCCCGTTTTTAGTGCTTTATTACTCCTCTCAGGACTCGTGTTCCTGCTGTACAGTGATGATAACAGCCACAATGACATCTCACCTGGAAAAGCCTGGAAGCACAGCACCAGTGCGGTCAGTGCTCCACAAGTCAGTCTGTCTGCTGGCTTGTGTGAGCTTTGTCTCAGATCATAGAATCATAGAATCATTGAATGGTAAGGTTGGAAGGAGACCTCAAGGATCATCTAGTTCCAACCCCCTGCCATAGGCAGGGACACCTCTCACTAGCACAGGTCACTCAAGGCCTCATCCAACCTGGCCTTGAACACCTCCAGGGAGGGAGCAGCCACAACCTCCTTGGGCAACCTGTGCCAGTGTCTCACCACCCTCACTGCAAACAACTTCCTCCTAACATCCAGTTTCAATCTCCCCTCTGCCACTTCAAACCCATTGCCCCTAATCCTGTCATTACAAGACCTTGTCAATAGTCCCTCCCCAGCCTTCCTGTAGCCCCCTTCAGATCCTGGAAGGCTACTCCAAGGTCTCCTGGAAGCCTTCTCTTCTCCAGGCTGCAGAGCCCCAACTCTCTCAGCCTGTCCTCACAGCAGAGCTGCTGCAGCCCTCTCAGCATCTTGGTGGCCTCCTCTGGACTGGCTCCAACACTTCCATGTCCTTCCTGTGCTGGGGGCTCCAGAACTGCACACAGGACTGCAGCTGGGGTCTGAGGAGAGCAGAGCAAAGGGGCACAATCCCCTCCCTTGCCCTGCTGCCCACACTGCTCTTGCTGCAGCCCAGCACACAGTTGCTGTCTGGGCTGCACTCACACTGCAGCCTCATCTTGAGCTTTTCATCACCCCAGACCCGCAGGTCCTTTTCCTCAGGGCTGCTCTCAGCCATTCCCCACCCAGCCTGCAGTTGTGCTTGCAATTGTGCCTACCCAGGTGCAGGACTTTACATTTGACCTTGTTGAATGTCATGAGGTTGGCCTGGGCACACCTCTGCAGCCTGTCCAGGTCCCTCTGGATGGATCCCTGCCCTCTAGCAAGTCAACTGTGCCACACAGCTTGGTGCCATCTGCACGCTTGCTGAGGGTGCACTGATTCCTCTGTCCATGTCACTGACAAAGATGTCAAACAGCACTGGTGCCAGCAGTGACCTCTGAGGGATGCCACTTGGCACTTGTCTCCAGATCTTATGTTCTTAGTTCAGAGCAGCTATAAGGCACTGATTTGCAGGATCTTGGCTTGTTTAGGACCAACTCTGAATGCACAGTAGTGAAAGAAAAGAGGATTCTACTGAATTGTAAAAGCAGCTCCCATTTACCTGTAAATCAGTAGCCACTGGGTTTGGACTAGATGACCTTTGAGGTCCCTTCCAACCCACACCATTCTATGATTCTGCAGTTCTACTTCCTGTGTGCTTATACATGGCAGAAAATTGTTGGTTGCAAGGGAAATATATGTAGGATGGTGACCCATAGAGAGTTTGTTGGGTTTGCTCCTAACAGGAACATAAGAAGGTTGTGATGCTTGGCTCAGATCCTGCAGTACTCCTGCAGAGTTAACCTCAGTTCAGAGCAAGGGTGGGGATACACAGTGATGCTGTCCATCTTGTTTCCAAGGCTGTATGCTGCACACCTGAAGGCAGCAGGGATATTCTGTGCTGTTATTGGTCACATCCCCAGTGTGGCTGAGCAGGAGAGCAGGGCTTGATGGAAAACTGTGGAGCACATGCCCTGGGCAGTGCTTTGTGTGCAGGAGGTGGCTACAGGCTGCAGCATTCAGCAAAGTACTTCATTACATGTCAGGGTTTGATGCTCATTACAATATTACACTTTTCTGGTAGCAGTGGCAAAGCAAAGTCACATTTCTGGAGAGTGCTGGCTGTGATTGCTCTCTCCAGGCCTGTTCTCATCACCTACAGGAGCCTTTAGGCTCAGCTTCCATGCAGTCCAAATTGTCCTTCAATCAGAACAGTCAGAATTTTGCTCTTTAGAATCATAGAATCAGTC
>WBNM01012254.1:0-16326 GCA_013399055.1 Ramphastos sulfuratus
CAGCAAGCCAGGAGGTGCAGCAGATGCCCTCCAGCTGCCCCCAGGGGATTAAGCCCTGCTGGGTTGTGCTCAGGCAGCTGATTTTGAGCAGCTTTTGATTCAGCAGCTCCAGCTCTCATCTCTCTGCCCTGCTCTGCCACTTGCTCTGCACTTAAACATTGTCAAAGTGGGCAGCACTCCTGGCACAAGGGCACAGTGCAGATGCCAGAGGCACTTAGGGCTGAGGGAAGGATTTGGAGCCCCTGGGCAGCACTCCTGGCACAAGGGCACAGTGCAGATGCCAGAGGCACTTAGGGCTGAGGGAAGGATTTGGAGCCTCTGGGCAGCACTCCTGGCACAAGNCTCTGCCACTTGCTCTGCACTTAAACATTGTCAAAGTGGGCAGCACTCCTGGCACAAGGGCACAATCCAGCCCAGAGGCACTTAGGGCTGAGGGAAGGATTTGGAGCCCCTGGGCAGCACTCCTGGCACAAGGGCACAGTGCAGATGCCAGAGGCACTTAGGGCTGAGGGAAGGATTTGGAGCCTCTGGGCAGCACTCCTGGCACAAGGGCACAATACATGCCAGAGGCACTTAGGGCTGAGGGAAGGATTTGGAGCCCCTGGGCAGCACTCCTGGCACAAGGGCACCATCCAGTCCAGAAGCATTTAGGGCTGAGGGAAGGATTTGGAGCCCCTGGGCAGCACTCCTGGCACAAGGGCACAATCCAGCCCAGAAGCATTTAGGGCTGAGGGAAGGATTTGGAGCCTCTGGGCAGCACTCCTGGCACAAGGGCACAATGCAGCCCAGAAGCATTTAGGGTTGAGGGATTTGGAGCCTCCTGTGCCCAGCTCCTCATGGGCACAGAAGAGTTCCTCAGCTCTGCTGCCTTTTCAAGGTGCTTCAGCATGCCCCATGGGGGTGGCAGCTCCTGGGGGAGGGCTCACCCCAGAACCTAAGATCAAAAAGCTGTTTTGGAAAGAAATTCCACCTGAGTGATGTCAGCAGAGCGAAGGAGGAGGTGGGAGGGAGCTGGATGGCAGGAGGGAGAATTCCCCTGCCTGGAAGATCCCCCAGAGCCAGGGAGGGAGGTGGAAACTACTGCTTGGGTGCAGGAGCGTGGGGAAAAAAGGTGATAAAGATCCCACTTCAGAGGGAGCTTTGAACCCTGAGCCTGCCAGGGAGGTTCAAACCAGGAGCAAATATTTTGAGAACCTTTTTAACAGCTCTTTTGTAGCTCTTGTAAGCGACTGCTGCAAATTCCAGCTTGGATTCATCTGCCTGCTGCCCACATTAACTGATGTCTCCCCAGCTGATGTCCTCCTAACTGAGAAGGCTTCCAGGAGAGCTTGGAGTGGCCTTGCAGGATCTGAAGGGGGCTCCAGGAAGGCTGGGGAGGGACTATTGACAAGGTCTGGCAATGCCAGGACAAGAGGCAATGGGTTTGAACTGGCAGAGGGGAGATTGAAAGTGGATGTTAGGAGGAAGTTGTTTGCAGTGAGGGTGGTGAGACACTGGCACAGGTTGCCCAGGGAGGTTGTGGCTGCTCCCTCCCTGGAGGTGTTCAAGGCCAGGTTGGATGAGGCCTTGAGTGCCCTGTGCTAGTGGGAGGTGTCCCTGCCTATGGCAGGGGATTGGAACTGGCTGAGCTTTGAGGTCCCTTCCAACCTTCCCATTCTATGATTCTATNCCTCTCAGGCACTTGCAGAGCCCCAGAAGCTCTCCCCTCAGCCTCCTCTCCTCCAGCCTCACCACCCCCAGCTCCCTCAGCTGCTCCTCCCTTGCCCTTCTCTGGCCCTTCCCCAGCTCCTCAATGCCCTTCACAGAATGGCAGAATCCTTTGTGTTGGAAGTGACCTCCAAAGGTCCTCAAACCCAATCCCCCTGCAGTGGGCAGGGACATCCCCCAGCAGATTTTTGCCCAAACCCAAACTGATCTTCAACCCAACCCCACCACGGCCCCCAAACCTCAAGCTCTAAATCCCCAAATTCCCAAACCCCATCCTAATGCCTGAAGCTAAGCACTAAACCCACCTCAGCTCCACCTTTCCCGACAGGACACAAGTCTGGATTGGGATGAAGCCCTCCCAATCCATGCTGCCCAAACCCTCAAACCTCCTCCTTGCAACATCTTCTCTCCAAGCAACCTTACAGAAGCCACCAACCAGCCCTTGGCTCCTGGGAGCAGAGCTGAGCTCGCAGGGTCTCAGCAGAGTCGTGTTGCATCCTGCCCCTGGAGCGCAGACCTCAGCGCCTTGTCCCGATCCAATGCTAATTCCATGACTCAGAGCTGCTGGCTTTTGGCGAAGGGAGGGCTGGGATGGGATGGGTGTGTGTGGGGGGTGGGGGAGCTGCCTCACTCCGTTACTTTCCTGCCTGCAAACAATGCATTTTTCAGCGCCCCGCCGCAGCCGAGGTGTGTTTGGCAGGGGCAAGTCGCTGCAAGGCACCTCAAGCCCTCAGCTCCTGTGCCAAGTTTTCCAAGCAGATAAAAGAGGAGGCTCCAGACCTCTCCCATCACAGGGGTTTCTGCCTTCCTTTGCCCTCTGCTCTTTCCCTGCTGCTCAGCTTCTCTTCACCAGCCTCGGTTGTGGTTGGGTGTTTTTTTTTTTTTTGGGGGGGGTCGTTTTTTGGTTCTCTCCTCCTGCTCTTTTGCATTTCCACCCGAGCGAAGCCACCATGAGTCGGATCTCTTTCAGGTCATCTACTGGAGGGGGTGCAAGGGGGTTTAGCTCAGGCTCTGCTATCGTAGGAGGTGGCAGTGGGAGCAGAAGCAGCTTTAGCTCTGTCTCTGTCTCCAGAGTTGGAGGAGGAAGAGCTGGAGGTGGAGGAGGCTTTGGAGCCGGAGGTGGCTTCGGCAGCAGGAGCCTCTATAACATGGGTGGAAGCAAAAGGATTTCCTACAGCTCGGTTGGTGGAGGTCTGCGGAGCGGAGCCGGTGCTGGATATGGCTTTGGTGGAGGAGCAGGCTTTGGGCTTGGCTATGGTGGTGGAGCTGGAGCTGGCTTTGGCTTTGGAGGAGCTGGTGGTGGCTATGCGCTGGGCAGTGGATTCGGGCTGGGAGGTGCCGGATTCGGGGCCCGAGGTGGTCCTGGGTTCCCTGTGTGCCCTCCTGGTGGCATCCACGAAGTGACAGTCAACCAGAGCCTGCTGGCACCCCTCAAGCTGGACATTGACCCCGAAATCCAGAAGGTTCGGACCCACGAGAGGGAGCAGATCAAGACCCTCAACAACAAATTTGCCTCCTTCATCGACAAGGTGAGAGACTGGGCCTGGCCCTCAAGCCCTGCCTGGTGGCAGCTACCCAGAGAGAACAGAGACCCTGCCTGGGGGCAGCTGCCCGAGGAGGGCAGAGACCCTGCCTGGGGGCAGCTGCCCGAGGAGGGCAGAGACCCTGCCTGGGGGCAGCTGCCCGAGGAGGGCAGAGACCCTGCCTGGGGGCAGCTGCCCGAGGAGGGCAGAGACCCTGCCTGGTGGCAGCTGCCCAGAGAGAGCAGAGACTCTGCCTGCTGGCAGCTGCGTGGGCAGAGCAGAGACCCTGCCTGGTGGCAGCTGCCCGGGGAGAGCAGAGACATTGCCTGGTGGCAGCTGCCCAAGGAGAGCAGAGACCCTGCCTGGTGGCAGCTGCCCGGGGAGAGCAGAGACCCTGCCTGGTGGCAGCTGCCCGGGGAGAGCAGAGACCCTGCCTGGTGGCAGCTGCCCGGGGAGAGCAGAGACATTGCCTGGTGGCAGCTGCCCAAGGAGAGCAGAGACATTGCCTGGTGGCAGCTGCCCCATGAGAGCAGAGACCCTGCCTGGTGGCAGCTGCCCGAGGAGAGCAGAGACCCTGCCTGGTGGCAGCGGCGTGGGCAGAGCAGAGACCCTGCCTGGTGGCAGCTGCCCAGAGAGAACAGAGACCCTGCCTGGTGGCAGCTGCCTGAGCAGAGACCCTGCCTGGTGGCAGAGCAGAGAGCAGGAAGAAGCTTCCCTTGGTTGTGAGGGACCTGCCTGGAGCAATCCCAGCAGCAAGCAGTGTGGGAGGGCTGCAAACTGAGCACCAAGCTCATGGTTCTGCTTTGCAAGGATGAGTTGGGCAGAGCCTTCTCCTCTTGAATAACTAACTCCCCCCTCCCTTGGCTGAACAACTAAACCCCCACCCCCTCCTCCCTGCCAAGAACACCTCTGGGGCTGCATGGATCTTCTGCTGGCTGTAAAAATGGCAGAGCACAATGAGCTTGGCACCAGTTGCAACCAGCCAGGTGGGCTGTAAAGGGAGTGGGGCTCGGAGCAGCACCTCAGGCTGGCTGCTTGAGGAGCCTTGCTAAGCATTTTGCCTTCTTTTTGATAGCTCTGAGGATTGTGGTGCCCCAAACGAGGTGCCACGAGGCATCTCTTGGCCTTTCCCTTTCCTGTGCCTCCTTTCCCTGGCAGGGAGAGCTCTGTATGTTGTTATCCACATGAGCTTCAGCACCTTCTGCTTGCTTTTGTTTCCCTCCTGCCCCACTCCAGGTGCGCTTCTTGGAGCAGCAGAACAAAGTGCTGGAGACCAAGTGGAGCCTCCTCCAAGAGCAAGGTCACACAGTCACCAGGAAGTCCCTCGAGCCTCTTTTTGATGCCTACATCAACAACCTGAGGAGGCAGCTGGATGGGCTGACAGGAGAGAGGGGAAGGTTGGATTCTGAGCTGAGGAACATGCAGGACATGGTGGAAGACTTTAAGAACAAGTAAGAAATGGAGTTGGGTGCAGGAATGGTTACCAGAGTGGGGAAGTCAGGGCAGGTGGTTCCTGCTGCACCTCAGGCTTGCTCTGGGCTCTTCTCCCAAGCTGCAAAAGGAAGATAGAGAAGCAAAGCTTGGGCTCAGGATTAGCTCTGGGAGCAGGTTTGAGTGTAGAATTTCACCCAGCCGTGGGAAGCTGCTCCAGGGTAAGGGAGGTCTTGGTCTGATCCCTTGAGTCTCCCAAAATGCCACACCCAGAGAGGGAAAAAAGTTGTCCCTCATGAGTGTCATGGACCTGGCAAAAGGGAACCAGAATGGGTTGGGGTTGGAAGGGAGCTCAAAGCTCAGCCAGGGGCAGGGACACCTCCCACCAGCTGCTCCTGTTCCAGCCTGGAACACCCCCAGGGAGGGGTCAGCCACAAACCTCCCTGGGCAACCTGTGCCAGGCTCTGCCCAGCCTCACTCCCAACCATTTCTTCCTCCTCTCCACTCTCCCTCTCCCCTCTCCCAGCTCCAAGCCATTGGCCCTCTCCTGCCCCTCCCAGCCCTTCTCCCCAGGCCCTCCCCAGCTCTCCTGGAGCCCTTCAGCTGCTGCCAGGCTGCTCTGAGCTCTCCCTGCAGTCATCTCTTCCAACCCCAACTCCCTCAGCCTGTCCTTGCAGTATCTCCAATAGCTCCACATCCTTCTTGTGTCCTCTCCTCTCCCAGCTCAAATCCCTTGCTCCTCATCCTGTCACTACAAGCCCTTGTCCAAAGTCCCTCCCCAAAGCCAGAGGCTTTGAACCAAAGCCATGAGCTGCCAGCTCCAAAATCCCCCCCAGCTGTCCTTTTGCCAAGGAGATCTTGGTCTGTGCAGAGGGCTCCAGGCCATCTGTGCATGCTCAGCCTCCACCCCAGGAGAGGTGCTGAGATCTTTGATCAGTGCCAAGGAAAATCATGTCCCTGGGGAAGGAACAAATCCCATCCTGAGATAAGGTGTCCAGGCAGGAGGGATGAGTCATGCCAGGGCCACGTCAGTTGGCATCTGCTGACTCTGAGGGATTTTAGGTGTTTTTTTTTTTTTTTTTTTAGGTGAGGCTGTTTGGCTTGGCCAGAGTCTGGTGAGAGCAACCTCCCCAGCCAGAGCCTCTCCAGCCACAGCCTCCCCATTTACAGCTTCCCCAGCCAAAGCCTCTTCATCCACAGCCTCTCCAGCCACAACCTCCCCAGCCAGAGCCTCTCCATTTACAGCTTCCCCAGCCACAGCCTCTCCATCCACAGCTTCCCCAGCCACAGCCTCTCCAGCCACAACCTCCCCAGCCACAGCCTCTCCAGCCACAATCTCCCCAGCCACAGCCTCTCCAGCCACAACCTCCCCAGCCACAGCTCCTCCAGCCACAACCTCCCCAGCCACAGCCCCTCCATCCACAGCCTCCCCATCCACCACCTCCCCAGCTACAGCCCCTCCAGCCACAACCTCCCCAGCCACAGCCTCCCCAGCCACAGCCTCTCCAATCTTTCCCTGTTGAAGCAGATTTGGCCAAGTGCAAATCTGCTCAGAAGCCCCTGGAGGGCTGAGCTGTGTTTGTGTGCCAGAGCTCAGCAGGGGAGGGACAGAGCCTCTGGGGTGGGGGACGTGGGGAGACAGCACTGGGAGCTGCTGGGAGGGGCTGGCAGCAGCTGGTTTGCTGCCCCTGGGTGCATCTCAGGACTTGTTGTGTCTGTTCAAGGCCAGAAGTGACAAGTCTGGGTGTTGGAGCTCCTTGTCTGGGGAACAGGAGGCTTCTGCCTTTCAAGTCTAGTTGGTTCCCAGTCCCCCTGGCTGCTTCCCACTCCTTCCCATGTCCTCTTGCAGATCCATCTGCAGGGATTCCTCTGCCAGTGCTGGAGGGACTGGCAGGGACCTGCCTCTCAAAGCTGGGATTTGGCCTCAAGAGCTGACTTGTTTGCTTTCCTTTTCTAGCTAAGCCCTGCCCTGCTTATCTGATGAGAAGATGTTGCTCAGAGCTATACAAAGTTCCTCAGAACCCAGGTCTGAGGCCAGGTGGAGCTGCTCTTGCCCAACCAGGGCTGGAGACTCACAGACTAATTGGCTCCTTAATTAAGCTGCTGCACTGCCCTCAGTAGTGAGGGATAAAACCAAATGTCCAACAGCTCCATCCCTGTGGAGCTGCAGAGAGTGAAGCTTTGCTGAGAGCCTTGGAGTGAAGCTTTGCTGAGAGCCTTGGAGTGAAGCTTTGCTGAGAGCCTTGGAGTGAAGCTTTGCTGAGAGCCTTGGAGTGAAGCTTTGCTGAGAGCCTTGGAGTGAAGCTTTGCTGAGAGCCTTGGAGTGAAGCTTTGCTGAGAGCCTTGGAGTGAAGCTTTGCTGAGAGCCTTGGAGTGAAGCTTTGCTGAGAGCCTTGGAGTGAAGCTTTGCTGAGAGCCTTTGAGTAAAGCTTTGCTGAGAGCTTTTGAGTGAAACTTTGCTGAAAGCCTTTTGCTGAGAGCCTTTGGGTGAAGCTTTGCTGAGAGCCTTTGAGTGAAGCTTTGCTGAGAGCCTTTGAGTGAAGCTTTGCTGAGAGCCTTGGAGTGAAGCTTTGCTGAGAGCCTTCTGAAGAACTTTGGCAGTGGGCAAAGGCCACCAAGAAGACCTCCTCCTGCCTCTGATCCTCCACACTTTGACTTCTAAAGGCAGTGATTAAAATCTGTTTGTTTCAGCCAGGGCTGAGCACCCTGGGGAGGGCTTCAGAGCCAGGGAAGCTTCTCCTCTGGCCCACAGCTGGGACTTGGGTGGTCCCATCTCTGCTTCCCATCTTGTCTTTGCCCTTCACTGCCACCCAACCCTCTCCCTCTCTGCCCCTAACAGATATGAAGATGAGATCAATCGGCGCACCGGGGCGGAGAACGAGTTCGTGGTCCTCAAGAAGGTTTGTGGCCTGGCAGCAAAACTCACTGGAGCCCTGGCAAAGCTGGGGGGGTGCTGGGGGGGGTCCTCCAGCCTCGTGGTTGGGCCAGGCTGTGATGTTGGCATGTCTAGGAGGAAGTGTTGGTCCTCTTGAGGCCACAACCTCCTCCATGTCCATGTTTTCTGTGGACAGCTTCTCCAGCTGCACTTCCACTCTTGTGGCTCAGTCCAGCTCTGCCTCTGGTCACCTCCCCACGGGTCAGGTCTTTGCCCTCTGCTCAGCAGCCTGGTTCTGGCTCACAGTTGATGTCCAACATTAAAGAAGCACCACAAAACCCTCACCCCAACGGTGTGAGAAGAGACCTAAAGAATTCCAGACCTGGAGGCAGAGAGATGGTCCTGCTGGGGTCCTGAAGCCACTTTGGCTTCTGGTTTCCTCCTCAAGTCTTTGGTTTTCTTCCCTCCAGGATGTGGATGGTGCCTACATGAACAAGGTGGAGCTGCAGGCCAAAGCAGATGGGCTGGCAGATGAAATCAACTTCCTCAGAGCTCTCTACGAAGCGGTAAGCAGCCAGCCCTGCCCAGCCCTGCCCAGTCCTGCCCAGCCCTGCCCAGCTCCGTGCTGAGGAGCTCTCCATACCCTGGAGCTCTGTCCACCAGGCTCAGTGCTCTTACAGCACCAGAGGAGGAGGTGGTCACTGCCTTCTCAGCTTGGAGTGAGGTGGGGATTGGTCCCTTCACCCTAGTATCAAGTGATAGGGCAGGAGGAGATGGCCTCAAGTTGCCCCAGTTTGAGGACTCAGGCTCTGGGGCAGGCTGGGAAGGGTGGTAGGGTGGATGGATGGGTGAGTGGGTGGATGGATGGGTGAGTGGGTGGATGGATGGGTGAGTGGGTGGATGGATGGNAGGGCTCCTGAGCCACTCCTGCACGGCCTCCCCTCCTCCAGCCCCCAGAGCACTGATTTAGCCTTTCTGCACCTCCTGCAGGAGCTGTCCCAGATGCAGCAGCAAGTGTCTGACACCTCAGTGGTGCTGTCCATGGACAACAACCGAAACCTGGACCTCAACAGCATCATCGCAGAGGTGAAGGCGCAGTACGAGGACATCGCCAACCGCAGCCGGGCAGAGGCTGAGGCTTGGTACCAGAACAAGGTGGGCAACCTTAGCTGCCTGAGAGTGCCACCAAGGTGCTGAAGGGTATGGAAGGTCTCTCCTATGGGGAGAGCCTGAGGGAGCTGGGGCTTGGAGCTTGGAGCAGAGGAGACCAAGAGGTGACCTCATAAATGGTCGTCAATATGTAAAGGCTGAGTGCCAGGAGGCTGGAGCCAGACTCTGCTGGGTGATGCCCAATGCCAGGCCAAGGGGCAGTGGTGGAAGTTAAGGCATAGGAAGTTTCATTTAAACCTGAGGAGGAATTTCCTCACTGTGAGGGTGACAGAACCCTGGCACAGGCTGCCCAGGGGGACTGTGGAGTCTCCCTCTCTGGAGATATTCAAACCCCACCTGGATGTGTTCCTGTGTGATCTGGTGTAGGTGATCCTGCTCTGGCAGGGGGGTTGGACTGGAGGAGCTTTGGAGGTTCCTTCCAGCCCCTGGCATTCTGTGATGCTGTGACCCAGAGTGCCACTTTGATTGCTGGTGGGTGGCAGGGCTGGGGGTGAGGGGGAAGGGTTGCAGCCTTACACCAGAGATGTTTGTGTCCCCTGCCTGTCTCAACAGGCTCTTGCCTGCAGGTTCCTTGTGGACCACTAATCTTGACCCACCTCCTGGTGGCACAAGAGCTCTGGATGCCTTCACCCTGGGCCCACAAGATCTGCTCTTAGACACAGAGAGTTCCTCTCTCCCCCTCCTCAGCAGGACCCTGACAACCCAGAGGTGCTCTATGCACCACACCAGCTGCATGCACTGTCCCTGCAGGGAGGTGCTCAAGAAACCTGTGGCTGTGCCACTTGGGGACATGGCTCAGTGGCCATGATGGGGGTGGGTTGAAGGTTGGACTCAGTGACCTTGGAGGCCTTTGCCCACCCCAACGATCCCACGAGTCTGTGAACCAGAGCTGAACGCTGCTGCTCCCTGGGCAGACCCCCCCAGAGCAACAGCAACCTCCAGACATCAACCTTGCAGCCCCTCTGAGCCTTCCCTGAGCCCTGTGGGGCCTAACCAGTGCTCTGCATCCTTCCAACCCCTCCCAGTACGAGGAGCTGCAGGTCTCTGCGGGGCGACACGGGGACGACCTCCGCAACACCAAGATGGAGATCTCGGAGATCAACAGAGTGGTGCAGAGGCTGCGCAACGAGATCGAGAGCGTCAAGAAGCAGGTGGGAGGGAGAGCTTCCTGCACAGCTGCCTGCTGCAGGCCAGGCTGCAAGGGGGTGCTGGCCAGGCCTGGCACCAAGAGACAGCTGCTGGCACCGGAGCAGGGTTGGAAGGTTGGGTTTTGTACCCAGGGTTTGGCCAACTCTGTCTTTGCCAGCCAGAGATGGTCACTGAGCGTGAGGTGATGCTGGGAGAGCTGCCTGCGTGGTGGGGAAGCAGCCTGAGGGCTGCCTGCGTGGTGGGGAAGCAGCCTGAGGGCTGCCTGCGTGGTGGGGAAGCAGCCTGAGGGCTGCCTGCGTGGTGGGGAAGCAGCCTGAGGGCTGCCTGCGTGGTGGGGAAGCAGCCTGAGGGCTGCCTGCGTGGTGGGGAAGCAGCCTGAGGGCTGCCTGCGTGGTGGGGAAGCCAGCTGAGAGCTGCCTGCTTGCTGGGGAAGAGGTGGAGGTCTCTCTCCTTTCCTTGGGCATCTTCCTGCTGGCCCATCAGGAGCTCTCAGTGCCATGCTGGAAGCCACCAGCCAGTATCTGCCATAGCACAGCAGTAGTTTGGGGTGGCCCAAGTTAACCAAGGACCTCTTCTCCTATGCTTTCAGTGTGCCAACCTCCAAGCTGCCATTGCTGAGGCAGAGGAGCGTGGGGAGCTGGCCCTCAAGGATGCCAAGTCCAAACTGGCAGAGCTGGAGGATGCCCTGCAGAAGGCCAAGGCTGACCTGGCCAGGCAGCTCCGTGAGTACCAGGAGCTGATGAATGTCAAACTGGCACTGGACATCGAGATTGCAACCTACAGGAAGCTGCTGGAAGGAGAGGAGAGCAGGTGAGGGCAAGCAGATGGAGCTGTTGTGTGCTGCTCTCCAGATCAGGGCACAGCTCCTTGGATGGTGGTGGAGCAAGGGCAGAGGGAGGGTTGGTTTGTAGGAAAGGGTTTGCTTCTCCAGCTCTTGGCACCTAAAACATCAGAAGTTGCCTTTCAGCTGTGGTAGAGACACAGCACAGCAGGGGACAGCTCTTACTGAAGGGCACAGAAGTCTAACCTGAGGGCCCCAGTGGCTGACATCACANGCCAGACACCACTGCTGCCTCCTGGGCACTTTGACACCCACTGCCACCCCCAAGCCCTTCTCCTCCTGCCCTGAAGCCATTCTCTGCCCAGTCTGGATTTGTGTTTGGGGTTGTCCCAACCCAGCTACAGAACCTTGCACCTCCTCTCTGCTTTGCCATCTCGATTTACTTTCCCTTTCCCAACAGACTCGCTGGAGAAGGAGTCGGAGCCGTCAGCGTCTGTAAGTATCTCCCCCAGCCCTTTTCCAGCCCTGCTCATTCCCCACCCACCCCAACACCACGGGGGTGATGCTGCAGGACCCCTTCTTCCCCCCTTCTTCCCCCCTTCTTCCCCCCTTCTTCCCCCCTTCTTCCCCTCCCCTCCTAACTTCGGGGAGCCAGCAGGAGCCTAAAGCAAGGTTCTTGCTGTGTCTCCCCGCAGCCGTGGTCAGCAGCTCCAGCGGGATGAGCTACGGCGGCGGCGGCGGCTTGGGCATGGGCATGGGCATGGGCGGGGGTCTCGGCATGGGAGGGGGCGGCGGCGGCTACAGCCTGAGCAGCAGCAGCGGCGGCTTGGGAGGCGGCTTGGGAGGGAGCTCTGCCTTCGGGGGAGGGCTCAGCTACGGAGGAGGCAGCAGCAGCACCTTCAGCTCCGGCAGCAGCCGAGGGGTCGGCTCCAGCACGGGAGGCAGCGTCAGGATCGTTTCCAAGACCACCACCAGCAAAAAGACCATCAGATAAAGGGGAGGGGGTTGGTGTCTGGGGGGCAGGGTCCGTCCTTCCTNCCCCCCCCCTCCCACCCACCCATCGCCTGCTTCCTGCCTTGCCGAGGCAAGCGCTGCCCTGCGCTGTAAATAGCTGCGCTTGACCTTCTCCTTCTGCTGTCCTTCAGCCTCCCCTCCTCGGGGCAGCGAGGGCAGACAGGACCCCACGGCGAGAATCTGGAGCACTAATTTTTGGTGTGTTTTTGGTTGTAACCAGCCGCGGGCAGGGCTTTGGAGAGCTGTCCTGGACCTCCTCCCACCCCGTGGTGGCACAGTCCCTGCTCTTGGGCTTTCCGTGTGCTTCCCTTTTGTCCCCTGGGCTCAAGCCCTTTGCTGGGGTGGGGGCAGTCACCTCGGTCACCCAAATTTTGCTCTCGAACGTGGGTGACAACCTGGTGAGATGAGTCCTGGGTCCTTGGCACTGGAAACATCTCCCAGGAGCCCCAAAAGCCTCTGCCCTCAGCACTGTGTTACAACCTCCCAAACGGTTTTGATTGCAACCAAAGAATTTGTTTTGGTTTTTTTTTTCCCAGCCCCTTCTGTCCTCTCAGGCACCTATGGGAGAGGTTTTTTTGCTTCCTTGGTTTCTAGCTCCTTGTCCTCATGGCTGCAGCCTCCTCACTTCCAGGCCCTTCCTGGTCCAATAAAGAGCATTTGTCATTTGTAAACTCTGCTGCCTTTGGGCTGTTCTTTTCCCTCCCTGCTCTGTGCTGTGCCCCAGCTGCAGCTGGGACTCTGCAGGAGGCTCTGGAGAAAGGATCCTTGGATTGGGGAAATAAACCTCAGCTGGAGGACTCAGGGTCTGGGACAGGATGGGAAGGATAGGGCAAGTGGATGGGTGGAGGGAGGGATGGATGGGTGGGNGAGGAACAATTTCTGCCCTGCCAGAGTGGTCAGGGCCTGTCCCAGGCTGCCCAGGGGGGTGGTTGGGTCCTCATCCGTGGAGGGGTTCTAGAACCCTGTGGCCATGGCACCTGAGGCCATGGTTTGGTGCCCACAGTGGGGCTGGGTGAGCTTGGAGGCCTTTTCCAAATGGAGCAATTCTCTGATTCCCTGACTCTGTGCTGCTTCTTCCCAGCACTTCAGGAGTGAGAAAGCTCAGGGGAATGGGAAAGTGATTCCCAAAGGCTGAGCTGGGATTCAGGATCAAGCTCCTATGGGGCACATCTCAGCCCAGCCCTTAGTTAAACCATAGAGCAGGAAATCTGCTGCCAGAGGAGCCCAGCTCTGGCATGGGCACCGTGGCAAGGACACAGTGAGACTGGCACCCAACAGAAAGAGCCCTTGGGCAGAGTTCAGCACCAGCACAGAGGGGGTGGGCACAGGGGGGCCTCTTAAGGCTATAAACCATCCAACCAACAACCCAACCCCACCATGGGCATGAAAGCCAAGCCCCAGTGCCATGTCTGCAAGGTTTTGAACACCCCCAGGGATGGTGACTCCATCACCTCTGGGCACCCCAACCACTCTTGCAAGAGAGGGCTGGCACAGGAAGATTTCCCTGGTAGCCACCTGACTGCTCCTCTGAAGGGCTCTCCAGGGCCACAGCTTCACCATGAAGGAACCTGAGGTCTCCCAAGGTGCCCACAGCACCCATCCATGCCCCCCTCAGCTCCCATCCAGTCCCCCCCCCAGAGAGGTCTCAAATCCCTGATGGTTGGAGGCTTCCAGCCAAGCTCCCTCTCTGTTCCCAGGCTCCCTCCTGTGGCTCCTTGGGCATCCCTGGGCTCTTGCTCCCTGCCAGGCTGCAGGACCAGGCAGGAACCTTGGCAGCAGCAACAGGGAGGTGGGAACAGAGTCCCAAAGGCAGGAGCTGGAGTTTGAAGCAAGGGTGAGGAAAGGGCTCAGGAGGGGAGCAGATGGGGTAGGGCCTGGAGCCCATTGAGGATGCTGGTCCCAAAAGGAGACCAATTGGTGCCCACCAACCCACTCCTGGTGCCCACCCAACCCCCTCTAAACCCCTAGCTGGAGTTTAGAGGGGGTTGGGTGGGCTCTTGCTCCCTACCAGGTTGCAGGACCAGGCACAAACCTTGGCAGCAGCAACAGGAAGGTGGGAACAGAGTCCCAAAGGCAGGAGCTGGAGCTCGAAGCAAGGGTGAGGAACGGGCTCAGGAGCCCAGGGAGGGAGGGAGGGGAGGAGGGGCATAGCCATGCCTGCCAGGCAAGAGAACCTCCTGGATGGTGGGAGGGAGCCACAGGGAAACACCTCTGAGCTGCTGCCTCAGCAGGACCTCACGCAGGCATCAGGCTGAGCAGAGCTGTGCAGCAGCACAGAACCCCACAGCTGTCTCCAGCAGATGGGGACCCAGAGCAAGGAGAAGGCTCCCGGGAGGATGCTCTGCAAGGTCCTGATGGTCCTCGGGTGGGGCTGCTGTGGGGCTCCCACCCCCTGGGTCTCCCCTTGCAGCCTGCAGGGAGGGGCAAGGAAATGCTGGCGTTGGGGCAGGCTGTGGGGGCTGAGGAGGGCGAATGGGTTTGGGCTCCATTCCTGCAGTAGTTTCACCACTCCTTAAGCTTCTCTGCCCATGGCTGCAGAGAGTGAAGCCTGCCCAGCAGGAGCTAGCAGGCAGCACAGCCCACCCAGGCTGTGGTTGCTGAGCTCAGGGCTGCTGTGCTTTGGGGTCTTTTTTTTTTCTTTCCCAGGCCCTTGGCAATGCCAACTCTGGGTTGGTTTGGGTTTGGTGACTGCTTTCAGCAGCAGCCTGCACCACCCTTTGCTGTGCCATCAACCACAGCAGCATTGGAGGGAGGAGCTCAAAAAGTCTCTTCCAGCCTCAGCCATTCTCTGGTTCTAACACCTGAGCCACCACCAAGACTGAGCCCTCCATGAGACCTGCTTCTGAGCCAGGCTGCCAAGCCCTTGCCCATCTGTGCTCCACAACCTCCCTGGAGGTGTTCAGGACCAGGCTGGATGAGGCCTTGAGTGACCTGTGCTCGTGGGAGGTGTCCCTGCTTATGGCAGGGGGTTGGAACTGGCTGATCCTTGAGGTCCCTTCCAACCTTCTCATTCTATGATTCTATGCCCCTTGGCACTTCTGCAGCTTCCCCATGGTCTGGTGCCACAGGATGCTGTGGGTCCTCCTTCTGCAGCTGGAGGCTGAGGATGCTGCTGGGACAAAGCAAGCAGTGAGCAGCTGTTGGGCTCCTTTCTGTGTCCATGGGAAGGGTTTTCAGAGCCCACCCTGGAAGCAGGAGCAAAAAGTCACCTGGGCTGGAGGTAGAGCTCTTAGAGTGAGGCTGGGGAGAGCCTGGCACAGGCTGCCCAGGGAGGCTGTGGCTGCCCCCTCCCTGGAGGTGCTCCAGGCCAGGCTGGATGAGGTCCTGAGCAAGGCTGTGCTGGTGGGAGGGATCCCTGCCAGTGGTGGGGGCTTGGAGCAGGATGCTCTTTGGGGGGGTCCCTTCCAGCCCCAACCCATTCCATGAATCCATGAATCTTGCAGTGACCAGAGCAGCCCAGTGGGGAAGGATTTGGGGGTGCTGAGGGTGAAAAGCTGGAGGTGAGCTGGCTCAGAAGCCAACCATGCCCTGGGCGGAGCCCCAGCAGTGTGGGCAGCAAGGGGCAGGCAGGGAGGGGATTCTGCCCCTCTGCTGAGACCTCCCCTGCAGTGCTGGGGCCAAACTGGAGTCCCCAGCACAGCACAGACAGGGACCTGTTGCAGCAGGGCCAGAGGAGGCCACAGCAGGGCTGCCAGAGCTGTGCTGGGATGCCAGGCTGGGAGGTTTGGGGGTGCTCAGCCTGGAGGAGAGAAGGCTGCAGGGGAGACCTTCTGGTGGCATTTCCATCTCTAAAAAGGGCCTAGAAGAAAGATGAAAACCCAAAGACTCCTGACCAAGACCTGTAGGACAAGGAGCAAGGAGTTGAAACTGGAAGAGGCTGAGCACAGATGGGACCTAAGGAGTAAACTGGCACTGAGGGTGGGGAGAGCCTGACCCAGGCTGCCCAGAGGGGTGGGAGCTGCCCCATGGCTGGCACCAGCCCAACTCAGGTTGGTTTGGGGCTCTGAGCAGCCTGCCCTGGTTGGGGATGTCCCTGCTGGCTGCAGGTGGCACTTGGCTGAGCTTTGAAGGTCCCTTCCCACCAAAACCTGCCTGGGATTCCACATTCCTCTGGCAACAATCCTGCCTCTGGAATGCTGAAACATCTCCCCTGGGCTCTTCCCAAAGGAGACTTTGCAGCCTATGGCCTGGGCAGCAGAACCTTCACCCAGGACAAGGATTTGGGGGGGTCCTTTGCAAATGGTTTCCCCCAAACCTGCAGCAGGCATCGGGCAGGAGGTGGCTGCAGGGAAGCTCCTACAGCAAAGGCAGCAGCAGAACATTCCCAGCTGCCAGGCAGGGATCAAGGAGAAGCTCTGCCCTAGGAGGGTGCTGAGAGCCTGGGGCAGCTTGCCCAGGGAAACTGGGGGGGGCTCCAAGCCTGGAAGTGATCAAATCCAGGCTGGCAGGGGCCTGGAGCAGCCTGGGTTTGAGCAGGGGCTGGAGCTGGGTAGGCTTGAAGGTCCCTTCCAACCCAACCCATTCCATGATGCAGTCCAAGTGCTGCTATTAAACCAGGGCAGCAACATCCCTCTGCCAGGAGCAGCTGGAGACCACAGGCTGGCAGTGCCAAGTGCCATGGGACAGCAGAGTGAGACCTCCTGGCAGTGCCAAGTGCCATGGGACAGCAGAGTGAG
>WBNM01012257.1:0-12571 GCA_013399055.1 Ramphastos sulfuratus
CCAGCACACAGCTGCCTCTGGGAAGTTGCAGGTCAAGATGAGGAAGAACTTCTTGGCTGGGAGGGTCCCAGAGCCCTGGCACAGGCTGCCCAGAGAGGTTGTGGAGTCTCCTTCTCTGGAGCCTTTCCAGCCCTGTCTGGATGTGTTCCTGTGCCACCTGTGCTGGATTCTCTGCTCCTGCTCTGGCAGGGGCTGGACTGGCAGATCTCCAGAGCTCCCTTCCAACCCCTGAGATCCTGGGATCTGTGATCCTGTGACATCTTGTGGCTGCCCTCCCCATGGGTAAGAGAGGCAAGTGCCCAAGACAAGGACACAGTTCTGCTCCCATGGGCCTGTCCCCTGGGTCCCTTGCTCTGGCAGGCAGGCTGAGGAGTGCTGTGCATGGCTGCCCACTCTGCCCACCTCCTCTCTGCTCCTGAGGCTCATTTGGGTGCTCAGCCTTGCAGGGCTCTACCTCTCTCCCTTGCAGCCTTGCAATTTTACCAGGTCAAATGAGATTTATTACCTCCCCAGCACCAGAAGGACACAGAGGCAAGCAGCTCCCAGCATCACAAGGTGTTTCTTTCCTCCTCTGGCATGTGCTGATTAATAGTTAACCTGCAGGAGTTTTCCTCCTGACCAACTGGGAGCCCACCAACATTTTCTTTAACCTCTTGGTTAAAGAAAAACCAAGAGCCAGTTGATATCCAGTGAATTTCTCTGGGTGCCAGGTGCAACTGGTGCCCATTTCGCAGAAGTCTCTATGCAGGTACAACGGCAGAAGGGCAGGGGAAGGTTTCCAGGCTGGTGTGGGCTGTGGGCAACCAGCCACAGGCACCAGTGGCATGGTACAGGAGGGATCCAGGGCTGCAGTCCCCTCTGGGGTGCAAATCAGAGCTTCACCTGTCTCCTTCCCCAGGGACAGAGTGGCTGGGCATGGGCTTGGCACTGATCTACCCAGGGGAGCCTCAAGCCCTTTAGCAGTTCATGCAGAAGATACCCTCAGTGTGCAGGCAGCTGGTGCCAAGGCATCAGGTGTGGCTGTTCAGCAGGATCTGGACAGGCTGAGAGCTGGGCACAGGACAACCTCATGAGGTGCAAGCAGAGTAAGTGTAGAGTCCTGCTCCTGGGGAGGAACAACCTCCTGCAGCATCATAGGTGAGGGCTGAGCTGCTGGAGAGCAGCTCCCTGGCAGGACCTGGCAGTGCTGCTGGGCAACAAGTTCTGCATGGGCAGCAATGTGCCCTGGTGGGCAAGGAGGCCAATGGGGTCCTGGGGGGCATTAACAAAGAGTGTGGCCAGCAGGGCAGGGGAGGCTCTCCTGCCCCTCTGCTCTGCCCTAGTGAGGCCACATCTGGAGTGTTGTGTCCAGTTCTGGGCTCCCCAGTTCAAAAGGGACAGGGATCTGCTGGAGAGTGACCAACAGAGGCTGTGAGGATGATGAAGGCACTGAAACATCTGTGTGAGGAGGAGAGGCTGAGAGCCCTGGGGCTGGTTAGTCTGGAGAGGAGAAGGCTGAGAGGAGACCTCATCAGTGGTTGCAAATATCTGAGGGTGGGTGCCAAGAAGCAGGTGCCAGGCTCTGTTCAGTGGTGCCCTGTGACAGGACAAGGAGCAATGGGCACAAACTGGACCCCAGGAGGTTCCACCTCAGCATGAGGAGAAACTTCTTTGTTGTGAGGGTGCTGGAGGCCTGGAGCAGGCTGCCCAGAGAGGCTGTGGAGTCTCCTTCATGAAGACTTTGCAGCCCCATCTGTATCACAGTATAGCAAGGTTGGAAGAGACCTCAAAGATCATCAAGTCCAACCCACTACCACAGACCACAAGACTAGACCATGGCACCAAGTGCCACGTCCAAACGTGCTCCTGTGTGCCCTGCCCTGGGTGCCCCTGCTCTGGGCTGGATTCAATGGTCTCCAGAGGTCACTTCCAACCCCTGCCATGTGATTCTAGGTGCTAGGACCTCCCCAGCATCTGTGGCCATCAGCTCCCTTATCATGGAAGGAAAATGGGTGCAGAGATGTCCCCAAAACTCTGGAGAGGAGAAGGCTCCAATATGATCTTATTGTGGCCTTCCAGTATCTGAAAGGAGCTCCAGAAAAGCTGGGGAGGGACTTTTTAGGGTGCCAGGTAGTGATAGGAGTGGGGGGGAACGGAGCAGAACTAGAAGTGGAGAGATTCAGATTGGATGTTAGGAAGAAGTTGTTTAGCATTAGGATGGTGAGAGCCTGGCACAGGTTGCCCAGGGAGGTGGTGGAAGCCTCATCTCTGGAGGTGTTTAAGGCCAGGCTGGATGTGGCTGTGGGCAACCTGCTCTAGTGTGGGGTGTCCCTGCCCACGGCAGAGGGGTTGGAGCTGGATGCTCCTTGTGGTCCCTCCCAACCCTGCCTGATTCTATGGTTCCAAAGCAGAACTGCTGCCCACAGATCTGAAGGAGCCTCAGGTTCTGCCAGCAGGAGGCTTTGCAGGATCCTTTCCCTTTGCCCATGCCCATTCACAAACCATCCAGAGGTGGTGGCCCTGGGGGCTGCCAAGGGCAGAGCAACTGGGGCTGCCCTTTGGAGGCAGCAGCATGGCACAGAGCCTTGTGCCTTCAGTTCTGCCCAGGGTGTTAAAGCCTCTCTGGATTTCCCTTCTCTGTGGCACGCTGGAAAAAGCAAAGAGGCAAACAGAGGCTTTGCGCTTGGCTTGTTCCATTTTCATGGCAATTTAGCAGGGCTCTTTGGAGTCATTTTCCAGCTAATTTCAGTTCCTTTTGCACTGCTCGTGGGCTGCAGGGCCTGGGCTGCAAATGTGAGGGCAGGCAGCTGCTGGTTTGCTGCTCAGAGTCCTGCCAAGGTAAAAGCTGAGCTGGGAAGTGTTGTTGTCGGTGCTGGGTGAGAGCTGATCCTGCTCCTCTCGCTCCTAAACCTTTCCTTAGCAGGAGCAATCAGCTCCCATTTGTCCCAACCATTCCAGCTCCAGAGAGCTCACAGCCAGGTTGCAGCCAGCCTCTGCAGCTGAGGGACAGGAGAGGCTGACATGGGAGCAAAGCTGGCATGGCTCTTGGAAGAGAATTCTGCCTTTGGAGGAGAAATCAGCACCCAGCTGGGAGCAGTCAGCTCTGCTCCCTCGCAGGACCCAAGAGCTGCTGTGGCTGGCAGAGCCCTCTCAGATCATCCAGTCCAAGCAGCAACCCAGCACCACCATAGCCACCAATCCCTGTCCTCAAGTGCCATGGCCACAGGTTTGCTGAACACCTCCAGGGATGAGGACTCCACCACCTCCCTGGGCAGCCTGTGCCAATCCCTGACCACTCTGGCTCCAACGAAATTTGTCCTCAGCTCCAACCTAACCCTCCCCTGGCACAATTCCAGGACATTTCCTCTCCTTCCTCTTCTCCCTGATGCTAGGCAGCAGAGCCCAGCCCCCGCTCACTGCAGCCTCCTCTCAGGGCGCTGCAGAGAGACATGGGCCCCCCCTCAGCCCTCCCCTCCCCACCCCACCCCCCCCCCCCCCCGCTCCCTCCGCTGCTCCTCCCCAGCCCTGTTCTCCAGACCCTTCCCCTCCTTTGGGCCCTTCTCTGGCCCTGCTCCAGCCCCTCAATGTCCTTCTGGGAGTGAGGGGCTCCAAGCTGAGCCCAGGATTTGAGGTGCTGGGCACATCCTGCCCAATGGATGGAGCCTTGCCACTCTCTGTGAGGCTTCTGCCTTTCAGAGGAGCTGGGAGGCAGGGTCTGGCTGTGCTCCAGCCTGGGCTCGTGTTCCAACTCTGACGTTCTCAGCAGTGTCTCTGATCCCTGCAATGATGGCTTTGGCCAGAAAACAGCCCTCCTGGGCCACCAGCTCTGGACAATCCCAGCCCAGGCTTGGTTGCCTGAACCCTTCTGAAGTGCAGCTCTGTGACCTGCTGAGGCATTGCTGCGCTGGAGCAGGATGTGACTGTGGCTTGCAGCTAGCAGCAGCCCAGGTTTGTCCTGCAGCATGCATGGCCTGAGGGCTGAGCAGAGCACGAGGCAGAGCAGTATGGCTGCACGGCAGGGGATGCTGGAGCTGCTGCCACGGAGCTTTTGTGGTCAGGGGCACGGGCAGGCCTGCAGAGCCTTTGCAGGGCACACTTTGCAGCATGCAGGAGAGAGCTTTCCAGCCTGCTCCTGCCCTGGCAGCACTGCAGAGCACAGTGCAGGACTCAGGCAGCTCACTGACTGCTTCCCACAGCACCTTGCCCTTTCTCCTCTGCCCAAGTCATGGAGTCACAGAATCCTGGAGTGGGTTGGGTTGGAAGGGACCTTAAAGCTCACCCAGTGCCAATCCCCTGCCATGGGCACGGACACCTCCCACCAGCCTCCTCCAGCCTGGCCTTGAACACCTCCAGGCAGGAGGCAGCCACAGCCTCCCTGGGCAGCCTGTGCCAGTCTCTCCCCCCCCTCACTCTCAACAATCTCTTCCTCAGCTCCACTCTCACTCTCCCCTCTCCCAGCTCACAGCCATTGTCCCTCATCCTGGCACTGCCAGCCCTTGTCCAAAGTCCCTCCCCAGCTCTCCTGCAGCCCCTTCAGGCACTGCAAGGCTGCTCTGAGCTCTCCCTGCAGCCTTCTCCAGGCTGAGCAGCCCCAACTCTGCCAGCCTGTCCCCACAGGGAAGGTTCTGCAGCCTCTTCTCCTCTTGGTGGCCTCCTCTGGACCCTCTGCAGCAGCTGCATGCCTGCAGGGGCTCTGGAGCTGGTGGGTGGACTGCACCTTTGCCTGCTCTCTCTGCCCATGTGCCAGCCAGAGTGGGCATGGTGGGTGGTGAGGGCTGGCTGGGTGCACACAGGTGGCTCCCTCAAAGGCAAGGAAGGGCTCCTACCTCTCACAGACCTACCTGTCCCTGCTGGCACTCCCCATGCCCACCCTTCCTGCCTGTCCCAATGCCCAACAGCCCTGGCCCCTGGCACTGTGGCAGGTGTCCTGCCCAGGCAGCACCTCAGCAGCTGTCAGATTTCTGGGGAGCTCCAGGGCAAAAGAGGCAATGGTTTGGAGCTGGAGCAGGGCAGAGTTAGGTTGGGCATCAGGAGGAAGCTCTGCACAGTGAGGGTGGTGGGACACTGGCACAGGCTGCCCAGGGAGGTGGCAGAGGCTCCATCCCTGGAGGCATTCAAGGTCAGACTTGATGGGGCCCTGAGCAACCTGCTGCAGTTGGAGCTGTCCCTGCTTGCTGCAGTGGAGCTGGGCAGGATCACCTCTGAGGGTCCCTTCCAACCCGATGCTGGAGATGAGGAAGAAACTCTTGAGAGTGAGGGTGGGGAGACACTGGCACAGGTTGCCCAGGGAGGCTGTGGCTGCCCCCTGCCTGGAGGTGTTCAAGGCCAGGCTGGGTGAGGCCTCCAACAGCCTGGTCCAGTGGCACATGTCCCTGCCCATGGCAGGGGCTTGGCACTGGATGAACTTTCAGGTCCTTTCCAACTCAAACCACTGCAGGATCCTCCCTGAGCCTTGCCCCAGGGTCTTGCTGAGCTCTGCTCTGTGCCCTGGGCAGTGGCAGCTGTGCCCAGAGGGTCCAGTCCCACAGCTGCACAAAGAGGAGGCCACAGGTGCCCAGGGAGGCTGTGGTGAGCACTCAGGACCTCTGGCCTCTGTCCCACCGATGCCATGGGACAAGAGGAGCACCCTGCTTGGGGATGCCACCCCACAGAGACAGGGCACAGACCCTGTGCTGCCCCCACTGCTACCACCCTGCCCTCACACCAGTGGCCATGGCAGCTGCTGGCACAGGCTGCCCCTGACCCCCTGCCAAGGGCACAGAGAGCAGCGAGAAGCCTCCCTGCTGTGGCTGAGGGGCTGCCATGCTGGGGGGCTGCCAGGCTGGAGGGCTGCCAGGCTGAGGGGATGCCAGGCTGGGGGGGCTGCCAGGCTGTGAGGATGCCAGGCTGAGGGGATGCTAGGCTGAGGGTCTGTCAGACTGGGGTCTGCCATGCTGAGGGGATGGCAGGCTGGGGGGATGCCAGGCTGTGAGGCTGCCAGGCTGGGATCTGCCATGCTGAGGGGCTGCCAGGCTGTGGGGCTGCCAGGCTGAGGGGCTGCCAGGCTGTGGGGCTGCCAGGCTGGGATCTGCCATGCTGTGGGGCTGCCATGCTGAGGGGCTGCCAGGCTGTGGGGCTGTCAGACTGGGATCTACCAGGCTGAGGGGATGCCAGGCTGGGGGGCTGCCAGGCTGAGGGGATGCCAGGCTGGGGGGGCTGCCAGGCTGGGGGGCTGCCAGGCTTAGGGGCTGCCATGCTGAGGGGCTGCCATGCTGAGGGGCTGCCAGGCTGTGGGGCTGTCAGACTGGGATCTGCCAGGCTGGGGGGCTGCCAGGCCATGGCCCCTCACGTGCCACGGAAGCCATTCAAGCTGCTCAGCACTGCCAGGCCCTGGCAGCAGCTGGCAGTGAGGTGCTGGCCTCATTGGTGCTCCTGACATACTGAGTCACAAAGAATGCTTGGCAGAGAGGTCTGTGCACATCCAGCCCCTGCCAGGGCTGCCCAGCACCTGGCTGCTCCCCTCCTGGCAGCGCAGGACCAGGCTTGCAGGGCAGAGCCCCAGCAGGGTCTGCCCCACGGAGCCCTCTCTGCCAGCTTCACCCGATGCTGCCTGCTGGGACCAGAAGTGGGGAGGGAGGAAAGTGCCCACAGAGAAGCTTGCCCTGGTGCCAGCTCTGTTCAGGGCTCCCGTGGCTGCCATGGCCTTGCCTGACCCCTGGCAGATGGTGTGAGACTTGCCCGAGACTCTGCCAGGCTCAGGCCAAGGGGGTGGGTGCTGGGCACGGGCTAGGGAGGGCAGCAGGGGCTGCTGAGGAAGGCCTGGAGCCATGCAGCCCTCACCCCACCCGCGGGTCCCTTTCCAAAGCCCACAGCTGGCAGGAGCAAAGGCAGCACTCGGCCATGGCTCAGGCTACCCTGGGCAAAGTGAAGAGGTGCAGGAGGAAGCTCTCCTGACCCTGAGCCCTGCCCCATGTGCCCTGGGCCAGGGGCTGCAGACCCTCGTGCTGGTGTGCCCTCAGAGGCTCAGTGGCACACCCCAGTTAGCCAGCCCCAGGGACAGATGTGAGCATTCCACACATCTGGATCAGGCCCTCACTGCTCTCAGGTGCCGGAGCCTGGCGAGGAGCCCAGCCAGGTGGCACAGCTGCCCCTGTGCCTGGGTGGCACACAGCCCACCAGGCAGTGCTGGCAGCTGGGTGCTTCTGGGGACACACTCCTGTCCTTCACAACTCAGGTAGAGCTGGGTGCCACGAGTGCCAACGGGCAGCTGGGCCAGGGGCACCTACTGCACCCCTGGTGTGCCTGCCCTGCTAAGCATTTGAGGGGTGCCAGCCACAGCAGATGCCCACATCCTCTCCTGGGATGTGCCCCAGGTCCCCATCTCCTCTCCTGGGATGTGCCCCAGGTCCCCATCTCCTCTCCTGAGATGTGCCCCAGGTCCCCATCTCCTCTCCTGGGATGTGCCCCAGGTCCCCATCTCCTCTCCTGAGATGTGCCCCAGGTCCCCATCTCCTCTCCTGGGATGTGCCCCAGGTCCCCATCTCCTCTCCTGAGATGTGCCCCAGGTCCCCATCTCCTCTCCTGGGATGTACCCCAGGTCCCCATCTCCTCTCCTGGGATGTGCCCCAGGTGCCCATCTCCTCTCCTAGGATGTACCCCAGGTTCCCATCTCCTCTCCTGGGATGTGCCCCAGGTCCCCATCTCCTCTCCTGGGATGTGCCCCAGGTGCCCATCTCCTCTCCTAGGATGTACCCCAGGTTCCCATCTCCTCTCCTGGGATGTACCCCAGGTGCCCATCTCCTCTCCTGGGATGTGCCCCAGCTCCCCATCTCCTCTCCTGGGATGTGCCCCAGGTCCCCATCTCCTCTCCTAGGATGTACCCCAGGTGCCCATCTCCTCTCCTGGGATGTGCCCCAGGTCCCCATCTCCTCTCCTGGGATGTGCCCCAGGTGCCCATCTCCTCTCCTAGGATGTACCCCAGGTTCCCATCTCCTCTCCTGGGATGTACCCCAGGTGCCCATCTCCTCTCCTGGGATGTGCCCCAGCTCCCCATCTCCTCTCCTGGGATGTACCCCAGGTCCCCATCTCCTCTCCTAGGATGTACCCCAGGTGCCCATCTCCTCTCTGGCACAAGCTCTGCAGCTGACTCTCTCTAGCAGGGTCCTCCCTGCAGGCTCCCTGCTGTCCCTGGCTCCCCTCTCCCTCTGCTTAGCTGTCAGGGAGAGGTTCTCCTGTCCCAGGAGCTGCAGAGCTCTGCTCTGTCAAGCCAGACCACAGGTTGATATTCCTGGGAGCTGGGACAAAGCAGTAGGAACTCAGCATCCTGGAGCCCTTCTGGCACCCAGTGGGCACTGAATTAGGTGCCTGCCAAGGAGGGAGCCTGCTCTGCCTGCCACCAGCCTCCTGCCCTGGTAAGACCTGGGTGACACACACAGGACTGAGTAAAGCCAACCTCAATCCAAAGTGCTGCCTGCAAAGCCAAGTGAGCCCTTCAATGCCTTCAGCAGATCCCATGGCAGAGGAATGAAGAGCACAGCCCCTGGGAGCCAGCAGGCAAAGGTGGCTCCAGCTGCAGCACCCATCTGTGCCCGGGCAGCAGCTGGGGCAGCAGGACACCTCTGCTGCCTGCTGGGAACTGCCCCAGGCACTCACTCTGCAAGCAATGCTGCCTAGGGCTGGGCAATCAGCTCTGTCCTGGTTGTTCTCTGCCTTTGAGGCTGTGGACAAGGGCACTGCTCCCCTGGAGGTGGTGCCCAAGTGCCCAGCAGCCAGCACTGGTGGCTGGCAGCCCAGGGGCAGCTGTGTGCTGGCTGCAGGCAGAGCAGGGAGAGCAGCAGCACAGGGAGGGGATTCTGCCCCTCTGCTCTGCTCTGCTCAGCCCTCACCTGCAGCACTGCCTCCAGCTCTGGGGAACCAGCACAAGGAGGATCTGGAGCTGCTGCAGAGGGTCCAGAGGAGGCCACCAAGATGCCAAAGGCTGCAGAACCTCCCCTGTGGGGCCAGGCTGGCAGAGTTGGGGCTGTTGAGCCTGGAGAAGAGAAGGCTGCAGGGAGAGCTCAGAGCAGCCTTGCAGTGCCTGAAGGGGCTGCAGGAGAGCTGGGGAGGGACTTTGGACAAGGGCTGGGAGTGCCAGGCTGAGGGACAATGGCTGTGAGCTGGCAGAGGGGAGAGTGAGAGTGGAGAGGAGAAAGAGATTGTTGAGAGTGAGGGTGGGGAGAGACTGGCACAGGCTGCCCAGGGAGGCTGTGGCTGCCTCCTGCCTGGAGGTGTCCAAGGCCAGGCTGGATGAGGCCCTGAGCAGCCTGTGCTGGTGGGAGGTGTCCCTGCCCATGGCAGGGGGTTGGCACTGGATGAGCTTTGAGGTCCCTTCCAACCCAACCCATGCTCTGGTTCTATGAAATTCATCTTTAGCAGAGGTTCAGCCTTTCCCTCATGCCCCTCTCAGGACCATTGTCCCTTTCCCACTGCCCCTTTCCAATTGTCCCTTTCCCACTGCCCCTTTCCCACTGTCCCCTTCCCATTGTCCCTTTCCCACTGCCCCTTTCCCACTGCCCCTTTCCAATTGTCCCTTTCCCACTGTCCCTTGCAGACAGCCCTCACAGCCATGCCACCCTCCTCAGCTGGTGTTCTGTTGTTGTACTCAAGGCAAAAAAGTTGCCCTGGATTCCCTTTCCTTTGGAACACATCCCAGGAGGAGCCTCAGCATCCATGGGCTTTGAAGACCCTGGAGGGGCTGTTCTGCTCCTTGTGCCCCACATGCCCACAGGAAATTCTGCAGCTCTCTGCATCAGCAGGGAGCAGACCTGTGCCCACCTCTTAGCTCACTCAGCCCAGAGATGGAGCAGAGACTCCTGAAACCCCCTGCTAAAGCAGAGTTCATCTTCCTACAGACACCCCAAACTCCTCCTGTACGAAACTGAGTCTCCAATGTGCAGCACAGTGTGGAGCTGAAGCAGGTCTGAAGAGGCTGGGAGCTCACCCAGGGCCTGGCAGCAGCAGACCAAGGATCTTCAGTTCCCTGGGTTTCACCAGGAGGGTGCCCAGAGGCTGTGTGTGGCAGCTCTGGGCACCTGTGTGGGGAGATAACACAGCAGTCTGTGACCAGCTGTGTGCCACAAGGCCCAGTGGCTGCCAACTGGATGTGACAGAGCCAGAGAGGAGAAGCCAGCTGGAGAAGACCTCCTGGAGTGCAGCCCTCAGCCTCACACCAGCATGGCCTTTAAACCCTGTCCTCAAGTGCCATGCCCACAGGCTTCTTGCACCCCAGAAGAGTGGCTCAGATGCCACTCAGAGAGCAGAGATAATAACTTGCTCAGAACTCTGCTCCAGCACTGCAGCTCTCCCTGGAGCCTTCTCCTCTCCAGCCCCAACTCTCTCCACCTGGCCTCCAGCCCCCATCGTCCCCGTGGCCTTCCCTGGACCTGCTGTAGCATTTCCATCTCCTTTTTGTGTTGGGGGGCCCACAGCTGGGCACAGTAGTCCAGGTCAGGCCTTGCAAGAGTGGAGCAGAGGAGGAGAATCACTCCCTACAACGTGCTGGGCACACTGCCTGCGGTGCCACCCAGGCTGTGGTTGGCATTCAGGGTACAAGCACACATTGATGGCTCATGCTGAGCTCCTCAACCACCAGCAGCCTCAGTTCCTTCTCCACAGGGCTGCTCTCAACCCATGCATCCTCAGCTCGTGTTTGTCTTTGGAAAGCCATTTGGACATGGAGCTGCTTGCTGCAGTGGAACCAGGCAGCCAGAGTCAGTGATGCACAGAACAGGAGGGGCTGGAAGGGACCTCCAGAGAGCATCCACACCAACCCCCTGCCAGAGCAGGGGCACCCAGGGCAGGGCACACAGGGACACATCCAGGTGGGGCTTGAAAGTCTCCAGAGGAGACTCCACAGCCTCTCTGGGCAGCCTGCTCCAGGCCTCCAGCACCCTCACACCAAAGAAGTTTCTCCTCATGTTGAGGTGGAACCTTCTGGGCCCCAGTTTGTGTCTGTTAATTCTTCCTCATTCCTTACCCAGCCAGAGGCCCATCCAGTGAATCCATGTCTCCACAATACAGAGAGCAGGATGTCCTGCAGGAATCACAGAGCCACAGAATGTCAGGGTCAGAATCACAGAGCCACAGAAGCTCAGGGGCTGGGAAGCTCCANACTCTTTGCACAAGCCCATGGAGATGCCACCAGCTGCTCCTCCCTTACCAGCAAGGCTGTGCCCCCATCCCTGCAGCCCACCTGCTCTGTTGGGCATGGTTTGCACTCAGTGGAGCCATCCTGGTGTCAGCAGCCACTTCCTTACCTTCCATGTGTCTGAGCACCCTTCCCAGGAGGATCTGCCCCACAGCCTTGCTGGGCACAGAGCTGAGACTCATGGGTTGGCATTCCCTGGGCCTTCATGTTTAAGAGTGGGAGCTACATTTGCCCTTTTCCAGCCAGCAGGCAGCTCAGCAGCCTGGCACAGCTCCTCAGATTTGAAGGGCTCAGCCACTTCACCTGCCAGGTCCCTCAGGCATGTCACCAGCTCCCTTGTCCACCCTGAAGGTTCCTGGGCTGGGCTGGAACCTGATCTTGCCTTACCGTGGGAGGTTCTTTACTCTCCCAGCCTCTGCCACTCAGGCAGCCTGGTTGGAGCCCTTGCTGCTGGCAGCTGAGGCAAATCCTCAACTCTCTCAGCCTGTCCATGTCCCAGGCACTCAGGTCTCCAACTGCCCTCCAGAGAGGGGCCACATTTCCCCTCTGCCACCAACCTACAGCCTGAGCTTGTCCAGCAGCTCCCTGGGCATCCACACAGTCTCCTGGCATTTTTGCCTGCCTTCCTCTTTGCCAGGATGCATCACCTCTTGGAGCTTGGAGGAGGTGATCCTTGAATATTAACCCTCTTGGGTCCCTCTTCCTCCAGAGCTTTATCCCATGACCCTTCACTAAGCAGGTCCCTGAAGAGGCTTGGTGAAGTGAGGTCCAGGGTGGTGAGCTCGCTCTCTGCCCTCCTTGCTGCCCCAAGGACCTTGACCTCCACCATCTCACAACCCCTGCAGCCAGCCCCTCCTCAGTGGTGACAACAAGGTCCAGCATGGGACCTCTCCTTGGTGGCTCCTCAACCACCTGGAGATGGAAGTCATCATCCAGAAACTTCTCACATTGCTATTGCCCTGCTCTGTTGTCCCCTCAAGAGGGAGAGGTGTGGTTGAAGCCCCCCATAGGGCTCAGGGCATGAGAACATGAGGCTGCCCCTGCCTGCCTCACCTGCTCAGCCTTCCTGGCCTGTAGCACAGCCCCACCTATGCCTGCCCTCCCCTTAGCTCCTCCATGGGCTGGGTCCTCACCCATCCCTGGGAAGAGCTCCATGCACTCCAGCTGCTCAGGGCACAGAGGGTGGCACCCCCTGCCTGTCCTTTCTGAAGAGCTTGCATCCTTCCACCTCAGCCATGGGAGCCATCCCACCACATCTCTGCTGCCAGCAAGATCCCAGCCTGCAGGCATGCAGCTCCCTTACTGCTCTGCTCTCTTCCCTGTGCTGTACAGAGGCATCTGAGACCCTGCTGAAGCTGGCATCCTAGACAGGGTGGCTGGAACTCCTCTCTGCTGCCCTGTGATGCCTCTCCAGGCTCTGGGCATCTG
>WBNM01012262.1:0-49797 GCA_013399055.1 Ramphastos sulfuratus
AGGAAGGAAGGAAGGACAAAAAATCGTCTGTAAAGGTTTGGTTCTGGTTGAAGCAGTTTACTCGATCATGTGTCATGTTTAGAGCACAGTGTCAATTGGAGATAGCAACACAGCTTGCTTTTCCTGGACTACAAAAATTATTTTCCTCCTGCAGATTTAATGTTAAGAGGCAAGGCTGCACCCTCAAGAAGGACTTTTTTCACAGATCTATTCAGTGTTAGGTAGGAAAGGTACAAACACTTTCCTTTTTCCCCTGCATTCCTCATTGCTTGGTGTAACCTGGCATATCATAGACCAAACCCAGGGATTGTAGCAGATACTCTCTGGCAGAGTGCTCTAGACAAAGTATTTTCAGTTGTGTTTACCTTCTGGTGAAGTTGCAGTCAAATTTCACATACTCATTTGCAAACAGCATTGAAATTCTCAGGAAGCCTAAGAAGTCTCTTTATTGACAGAGAGATGGCCTACTTCACTTACCCACAGAGATGGGCTGTGTCACTTAACCAACAGAGATGGGCTGTGTCACTTAACCCACAGAGATGGGCTGTGTCGCTTACCCACAGAGATGGGCTGTGTCACTTAACCCACAGAGATGGGCTGTGTCGCTTACCCACAGAGATGAATGCCACAAAAATTAACAGGCAGTGTCTTTTTTCTCTTATCAGTGTTTAGTGGCTTGGGTCTTTTTACAAATTTCCTATTGTTTTAGACCTGCCCGCTCAAAGCAGTCATTGCAGGGAGCCTTTCTTACAGTGATCTCTTTGTGAACTGTGCTGCTTTGAGGTGAAACTGCAGTACCTGGGTGTAACTGTGCCTTTTGATGTTCTAACACCATGCATGGGTGATAGTTTGGGAGTTCCCTGCCACCCCACACTTTATAAAATCCCCCAGACTAGACTCAGCAGGCTGAAAGTTAAGGAGTGAAGCTCTATTTACAGCTCAGCACAATGTACAAGCAGAGATAGACACAATAGACAGGAATAGTTACAGACATATACAAGTTAAAGGCAATACAGAAACACAATTCCCCTCCCAGAAATCTGAGTCCCTAGGAGGGGCTCCCAACCACCCTTCCACCTTCTCCCCCCCCCTCTGCCTTACCCCAGGGTTTGGCTCCCGCACGAGATGAGTTTGAAGGATGGGCCAGAGGAGTTAGAAGCAGAGTGGTTAGTTAGGTTATTCAGCAGAGTGGAGAAGGCAAGAAGCTAGAGAGCTCATACTCTCCGAGAGAGACTGAGAGACAGTCCTACCTATGTTTGTATTGTTAGTCTTATACATCTCAGCAAGCCTCTGAGTGCAGCAGACATCACCAGTCTTTGCTTTTCACAGCCTGTAATGTAATTTTCTCCATTAGAATATTCCAATTAGCCTCAAACCAGCACATCATGCAAAGAGAGATGCCTCTGCAGTGACTGCAGAAGACATATCCCTGCTTCCCTTTGAGAAAAGGCAACAGGACTCTAGTCCCTAAGAACCTCCATTGTAACAGAGGACAGGAGAGCAAAGTCCTACAGCGGTAGGGTGGAAGTACAGATCAGCTCCAAGGAGGCAGCGCACAACGACAGTGCTTTGACTTCAACCCTGTAAAAGGGTCCTTGTGGTCCCCAGGAGTAAATCAGAGTATGTACCACTGCTCTGCAACTCTTCATCATCTTCCTTTTTGCCAGTACCAGCTACTTGTACATGGCAAATAGGTTACTTAGGAAGAGTCCTTTGCCTTTTGCCCAACATACCTTGAGGCTGGAGGTGTGGAAGCAGGAGAGCAGCGATCACCAGCAGCTCTGCCTGTGCTGCTGGACACAGACATGGACAGAAAATGGAGCTCGGGGCTTTTCTGAACAGCACTTAGTTTACTCACTGAAAGAGCTGCTTCTCATTTGCTTCTGCAATAGTTAGAGTTTAGGGAAGAAAGGGCTTTAAAAGAGCTATCTGGGTTTGGAGATGTTTTCCTTGAAAGTCATGCAAAATACTCATCAGTGAGGTTTGCACTACTTGTACAGCAAGGTACAGAATTATTGTCACTCTTGGGCCTTGTCCTGCATCCATAGAAAGAAGAGGAAAGCATTTACTTGGTACAGTTCCCACTGTAATTACCTAAATAACAGACTTCATACAGCCATGAGAAAGAAAGAGCAAATGCTTTCTGCACTACTTGTGATAGAGTAGTGTGGAAAATATATTACAATATGAGAGTGTAAAAAAGACTCTGCTGGCTCAGACTGAGTCTGTCTGGCTCAGCAATCTGTCTTACACTCTGACCACAAGCAGACACCTAACAACAGGAGTAAGAGGAATAGGTTTGATACAAATTTGAGGCCTGGAAAATTACCACTGACAGTAAACATGGGGGAAGATTTCAGATGCTCTGAGAAGTCCCTCTCAGGACTGAAAGGGACAGGATGCAGGGCAGGTGTCTTCCCTGCATTCAGGCCCTTCTTCTAGAGTGATTTGCTCAAATAGTTGCAATACAGTTTTTCATTTTTGTAATCAGGAATCCCCACTGATGCTTAGCAGAATGGTTTTGCATCACTGTTGATGGTCATGCTGCCAGCAGTAATGTAAACTGCTCCCTGCTTTCAGAAGCATCTTGTTCACCCTGCTGATTAAATGGCTTGGAGCAGGTTTAGTTAAGGTGCTGCTGAAAACTGTCACTCAAGCCAGGGACTCATGTATGCTGGGCTGCCTCCATGATGGTAGCAGTAGTTCACCTAATTCAAAGGAAAGGGCTTTGCCTGGTTCCTTACTCAGCTCACTTGTTGAGGTAGGATTAGCAGGGCCTCAGTATTTAGAGGCCAGGCTGCAGCATTGGTGCCAACCTTGCCAGGTTTCAAAGCACCTGATGTACTTTGTAACAGCGTGGCTCACTCACTTAAGGTAGAGGTGTAAGTGGAGGTGAAGGCTGCTGGATGAATAGAACAAGAACTTTAAAAAACCCAATTGTTTGGTAGCTGTTGTATCATAATAGAGGAGAAAATACTAGAAACATGTCCAGTGCAGATGAGCCATTTCCAGGTGTGAATAAACATTTCTACACTCCAGAGGAGAGCTGTGGGTTCACCCCTGGCTCTGTGAACGAGCCTGGATCAGCTCGTGTGTTCTAAATGTCTAACCTGATGATCCTACTGGGTAAGCTTCCATCTGCCCTTCTGCTCTCCTTAACTTTTATGAATCACCTGAAAAAAAAAAACAAAACACCAGAATCATTTAAAATACCAAAATATTTTGTTTCGAGGTAATGTCTGAAAGGCCATTTCTGTCCATGCTGTTAAATCCATTCAGGTTATTAAAGCTGTGGTAGCTGGAAAGCAAAATGTAGCCTTAGGTTTGCTCTCAAATGGCAAAGGCTTTTGGAAATTTAGACATTGTGTTTCCTCCATATTTTATGGCACCAGGCAGCCAGGTATTTTCAAGTCAGGTGTGCATAGGCAGGCACAATGGATGGCTGTGGGCAAGAAGTTCATCTTGAGAAGGGAGCTTGTGGGAAGTAAAAATGGTAACAGGCTGCACATCATGCTCCAGATCTTTCTGATGTACTTGATGCTGTATGTAGAAGAGGAAGAGAAGTGTACCTGGCAGGCGACAGGGTGGCTGGGGAATCCCTTCCTCCAGCCTAGCTCCCAGTCCCTGCTAGTGACAACTTCTGGTGCTACAGGGCCCCTGCTGTGAGCCAGTCCAGGTCACTCACCACATGGAGAACAGCCCCTGGTGTCACTGTCTGGATGTCACCGGTGTCACTGTCTGGATGTCACTGGTGTCACTGGATGACTGGAGTCACCCCATGGAGAATGTCTTGAGAGCATCACGCTAGGATGTAGTAAGCAGAGCTGTGTATAGTGAGGTGAAGGCCTGGGGATGAGAAAAGCTTCTCACCCTGTTATCCAGAACTGCACCCATAAAGTACTGTTTGGGGTTTTTTTTCCCCTCTTCTTTTCCTACAAAATGGGTGACCTAGAGCAAGCAATTTCCTGGTGCACCAAGTTGGACAGGAAGGGTGAGTAGCTCGCTGTGATCGCGGCAGCAAAGCTGGGCTCAGGCTCAGCTGTGTGCTGTGGAATCATAGTGGCCCCATAGCTGCTGTACGAGTGCCTTTGGGCAGACTTTGCTCGAGGTTATCACCTGTATCTGTAGTTGCTGCTTCAGCAGTGCAGGAAGCGTGGGCTCGACTTTGAGCAGTTAGTACAGACCTGCTGTTGGAACACAGAACAGCAGAAGAATGCCAAGTTCCTGGCCAGTTACCGTGCAAACACAAGTATGTTATGACATATAAAGCTGACAACTCCTTGGAGCAGGAAGGCAGCATAGCATGAAATTTGGAGATGTGTCTCTCGAAGTCCTTTATTCGTTGCCTTTATTGTGTGGAAACGACCTGAAACCACAAGTGCTGCAAAAAGTGAGTGTGGACAATTGACAGGCATAAGCTTTGGTGCCCCAAAAGTGATAAGGCAAAGGGGCTAAGGAAGAAAATGCAGCTATAGCTCTTGACCTTATGAGAAAACTTTAGCTAATATAAGAGGTAAGTACTGTCTTGTGGGGTCAGTGTCAGGTCTGGAAGGCAGAAGTCCTGTTCCATTTTTAATGGACTTTTTGGAGGCTCTTAAGTCATCCAGCCTGGAATATAGATTATTCTCTCCCCATATATCTTGCTTTTCTTTAACTTGAAATGGAGATTTCACTTCTTAGACATTCTGTTTGAGGCCCTTGCAGTCATTCTGTTTGAAATCAACCAGCTGAAGGCAAAATAGAAGTGCAGAATGATGCCATATCCTGTGTTACTGCCTCTTCCTCTGATGCAAGCTGAATTCTGCCAGGAACAATGGATTTAGACTTGGTAATCTCTGTTTTGTCACAGATAAAAACATTTTATTCTGTAAAGGTGGAGACATCCAATTACTCCTAAAATATTCTGCCTTTCCAACAAGCTGAGTTTTCTTCTGGATGAAATCCTGTCCTCTCCTCCTAGCTTTCTCCTTTCCAGGGCCCTGCTCTCGCTGTCATTGCGAGGAAATGACACTGCCTCACGCAGCTCATGTTCTTGAATCCACTGATTAGGTGAGGACATGCTCAGCCAGAGTGCTGCTTGTGAAGCTCTCTTGCCAGACAGCTTGCTCAAAAACACTTCAGAAGAAAGAGGAGAGGGGGAAGAAACCCACTTGCTAGTTTAAGGACCAAGCTTGTTTACTGTTAAAACTTAAACAGTCAGCAAAAGCAATACCCTCTGCAAAGCTGGATTTGCATTTATAGTACAAATGTGAAAAATGAGCTCTACCATGAGTGTGTCCTTAAAGAGATTAGAAATCTGCTCTCTTGACTGGTATGCAGTGCAGTGCTTTGATTGTCACCTCTAGATATGTTGTACCTGAAAGTCTGGCGTATGGCTCTCTTGGAAAGGCACCAGACAGAGGCTGTGCAGCCAATGTGATTTTACAGTGAACAGCTCTGCAATAAGAGCACTCCTGCTAGCACCAGAATGCTGTGTTGTTTTATTTGATATCTGCAAAGTTTGGCATGTGGTGGGTTAATAATTAGATACTCTTTGTGTATAGTTCAAGTGAAGGCCACCAGCTATGACTTCACTTTGGCTGGGGTTTCCCTGTAATCCATTTAGCAAATTAAAGAGATTACTTTGATTGGTGCCATTATCTCCTATTCTCTTGCGGTTGAACCACTTAACCTGTGCTTAATTGAAAGAGATAGAGAGGGTACAGTAACAAATACAATCAAATGCAAGGGGCAATAGGATCTGTAGGCCAAACAAATGATCAGCACTAGGCTAACAATAGCAGATTAGAGGTGAGATCAATTAATTAGAAGCTATTGTAGGCGTTGGGTGGCTGCCAAGCTTTCTAATAGCCTAAGCCATCATGCTGTTCTGTTTAGGTGGATTTTAATGACTGGGATTTGATGTGGTTATTTCAATAATCACCTATTTTAATAATTACTTCATTAGAATATAAAAATGTATTATTCTGCAGGCTCTGCTGGAAAGGCAGTTTTGTTAACAGTATACCTGGAGCCAGCGGAGCGTACCTATGGGCGCAGGTCATGCCCTGCCTCTTCCCCAGGCTGAAGCAGCTGCCATAGAGGTCACTGACCACCTTGGGGACCTCCAGTCTCACACTAAGAGGCATGGGCCACCTGCCTGGGCATATTATCAGAAGTGCTGCCTGGAGACCTTGGGCTGATGGGAGCTTTGAGTAACAGATTGTGAGCTTTTGTTGCCTGTTGCTGTTGGAGTTCTTAGATGTGTTCTTGACCCTGCTTGGCACACAAGGCTCCAGGAGATGGTGTTGGGCAACTCTGGTGAGCTCAAGCTGCACCCACTCCCATAATGGAGCAGAAGTAGTGGCTGGTACAAGTAGGGCAGTGGGCAGAAGTGTCATCAGTCATCTTGGGAAATGAAGAGGTGTTCATAGAATCATAGAATCATACAATGGTAAGGTTGNTTACCTCAGGGGGCAGAAGAGTGTGTTTCCTCAGCCGGGGCAGAATCATCAGGTACATCTGGCTGGAAGACCTGGGGTGGTCTGAGCTAACCTTCTGCCTGCCTGCTGGGACAATCTAGCTACATGCATGGTGTATGTGCAAGTGATGAAAGCTGACAAAGAACCAGTGTTAAAATATGTGACTAGTATGATTTATTAGTATTCATCGTGTGTACTGGCGTAGGGCAGTCTCCAGGAGATAGGGATTCTGGCCACATTACCTTCTGATAATGAAGAAAATGAAGAGTTGTGTTTTGGTAGTGCTTGGCAAGGCTGCATGCTTAGGTTTGTGAGTAAGCACTCGAACCTCTGGGTGTGTTCTGAATAACACAGCCCATTGGAAATTAATCTCCAGATGTGCAAGAGCCATGGAAGCCATGGAAGCAGCCATCTAACATGGAAGCAGCCATCCTGTCCCACTTGCCATCTCTGATCTAGGACACAAACGTGTCAAATGCACATGCTTCTTACCATACAGCAAAATTGTTATTCTGTGTAGCCAAATTTATTATAACTTCAGGACAGATCAGTTTTCTCCAAAGCCTGGGTGAAGTCACACTGCTTAATCCAAACTGCTTCCTCCATCCTCCATCCTTTTAAGGAATCCAGTCAGTAAAGAAGTTGGTATCACTGGAAGGTCTTGGCTTGGCAGAGGCACAAAAGTGGCTGACTTGGTACACAAACCCAACATACCGAAGTTAGACCTTTGAAAGTAGTAAGCAATCAAACCTGTTCTTAAATCTTTCTGATACTGAAGTTTTCTTCTACATTGTCACTAGCTAGATCAATTTTTGCAGTGCAGACCACTCAGGTTTTAATACAGGTACTTTTCATAACTAAGATCTATGTTTCTAAGATAATAGGTCTGAAAAACCCCCACATATTCTACAAACTATTATTTTGGAGAACAGGATTGGATGAGCCAATTTCTTTTAAAAGAGTAGTAGGTTGAACTGGCATGAGAGCTAAATATCCTTTTACAGCAAGGGTTACTAATCACTCTGGGCAGGACTCAGGTCATTAGTAGGTCAGTTTAGGAAAGCATATACTATTGTGGCCTCCATTGGTACTGCTCTGAAGGTCAGCATAAGACTCCAGTTTCCACCATTGCCAGGAACATTCACAGGCTGTAACAGCAGCTTAACAATTGTAAAAGTACCTTTCTGAGTTTAAAAGCCTAGAGGCTTTATCAGTGATGGAAACTCCAATGGTTTGGCTGCTTTGATGAAGAAATGCATGAATAAAATCCTTTGTGCACCATTAGCATTTTATGTGTAAGTATCTACATACATACTTTAAGAGAAGTGTAAGTATGAAAAACAAATAACACCCAGGGGACTGTGGAGTTTAAAATTTATTTGCATACATTTAGGATGGCTGCAGTCTGAGCTTACTCTCTAAAAGGACAAGTACTCTGCCCATACCGACTGCATGCCAATAAACTTGTTACACAACACTGTCCTGTGTTCATTTATATGCCATATGGGTTCTAGGCAAGCTATTTAACAGTATTTTGGGGAGCTTTAAGTTTTATTTTAAATTCTTTCTCATGATCCCCCTCCTGCTAAGTGAGGAGATAGACTTATTAAATAGCAAAACACCTATAGAAATCACCTGAGAACTTTTCTCTTGCACAGGCTGATGTTAAAACTCTCAGGTTTTAACTGGTGGGGACACTGAGCCCTTGGTCCTTGCTCGTGCAGCTGATGTCAGTTTAACTTCCAACCAAAAGAAGAATCTAAACTCTCCAAGCTGGTAGTTTCTGTGTAGCAGGGAGAAGATGACCTCTTTGCTTTGTATGGAATACTGTCTGCAGCCCTTGAAAGAGTCTTAGCTACACTGAAACAGAGAAGGACCCAAAGTTAGCAGGCAGAATGGAGGGGATGTGTACAACAAACACATTTACTGTATGCTGCAGCACCACCCTGTTGTGTTTGCATACATACAAGCTTGCCAGTCAGAAGGTGTGCACTGGAGAGACATAAATTTAAGGTGGTTTTTTGTTTGTTTGTTTGTTGGGGGGAGGGGGGGGTGATGTTTGGTGTTCTGTTTTGTTTGTTTTGTTTGATTAGTTGTTTTTTTTTTTTCCCCAAATCTGTTAGCAGTCTATGTTGAAACCCTGCCCTGTGGGCCACAGTGACAAAAATCCTCTTACTTCAGTGGGGACAGGATTTCAGTCTTTGTGCATTTTATGTTTATAGGATGTGTGGAAAATCCAAGTTTAACACTAAAAACATCTGCCAGGTTTAGTAAGTTACTGCCCAATCTGGATGACAGATACTGTATAATACTTTTGTAATGGTCACATATGGCTTCAGCATGCTTTGGAGTTAAAGCAGGAGATGGTCAAAATACTGCCAGTGGTTTAATGTGAAAAATAAATAACAGGAAGTAAAAGAAGTGTGTCAAGAAGAGGCCTGAGACAGGGTTCAACAACAAAGTGTAATGGATTTTATAGCTTCTGCTTTTTTTAGGAGTCACTGCATGTCAAGTATTTGGAGATCATAGAATCATAGAATGGTAAGGGTGGAAGGGACCTCAAGGATCATCTAATTCCAACCCCCTGCCATAGGCAGGGACACCTCCCACTAGCACAGGTCACTCAAGGCCTCCTCCAACCTGGCCTTGAACACCTCCAGGGAGGGAGCAGCCACAACCTCCCTGGGCAACCTGTGCCAGTGTCTCACCACCCTCACTGCAAACAACTTCCTCCTAACATCCACTTTCAATCTCCCCTCTGCCAGTTCAAACCCATTGCCCCTTGTCCTGGCATTGCAAGACCTTGTCAATAGTCCCTCCCCAGCCTTCCTGGAGCCCCCTTCAGATCCTGGAAGGCTACTCTAAGGTCTCCTGGAAGCCTTATCTGCTGCATAGCTCTGCTGTGAGGACAGGCTGAGAGAGTTGGGGCTCTGCAGCCTGGAGAAGAGAAGGTTCCAGGAGACCTTAAAGTAGCCTTCCAGTATCTGAAAGGGGCTCCAGGAAGGCTGGGGAGGGACTATTGACAAGGTCTTGCAATGACAGGACAGGCCAGGTTGGAGGAGGCCTTGAGTGACCTGTACTAGTGGGAGGTGTCCCTGCCTATGGCAGGGCGTTGGAACTGGATGATCTTTGAGGTCCCTTCCAACCTTACCGTTCTATGATTCTATGATGTGAAGATAATCTGAGCAGAAGGTCCACAGCCAAACCCCTGTATTTCTTTTTCCAAGTCTCTGATGAACTTTCCTAGTTCTTTCACTGTTCCTTGAATTCAAATCCTGGCTTTGTTAGTCCAAATAAAATATAAACCCAATATATATATATATTTCAGTTAAATCTGTATGTGCTGGGTGATGTACAGCAGGTGGAGTCTGCTGAATAATGACCAGGGTGCAAACAATGGAGAGCTTTACAGAGAAGTCTGTCTTTTTGTCACAGCTCTGGTGTTACAACTGTATTTGTTACCAGTCAGCAGGATTCCAGAAGACCAGTGATGAAATAACTTGGAGACCCTTCTTCAAAAGCCATATGTTTAAACAATTAAAGTCTTGCTCTCCTTTCAGCAGAAATGTAAACAGATCCTTTGAAGATGACTGCAGTTATCTTCATCCTCCTTGTTTTAAACACAAGCAAGTTTTCCAGCATTCTCCTCCAACAGGGAGGCAGAAAGGGAAGGTCATTTCTGGAAAAGCTGAACTGTGGATGCCTGACTGCAGACCTCCTCCTGCCCTTGCCTCCATCCTGCTTTCTGGAATTCAGTGGAAAAGCTCCTCTTCACTAGTTTGAGCAGTACAACTTCAGGCCAGTCCCAGCGTCTGAGCCATCTGCCTCCTCAGACATCTATGTTTGCCTTAGCAAGAGATAACTTTTTCTTCTAGTACAGCTTTTCATTCCATATATGACTTTCACCTCTGTGCATTTGATAAGAATTGGATTAAGCTGCATTTGCCCATGGAATTTATTCCACCTATAGCTATCTCGTGCCATGCTCATGCCTTCCCAGTCATGACTCCAGGTGTTTGTCTTCCATCAACGATCTCTTCATTCTGAAGACTGAGATCAGACCTTCCTCAGTCCAGCTTTGGTTGTTGTTGGTTGGTTTGGGTTTTTTTAATTGGAATCAAGTGCTACTTGATTTTGTCCAAGCAAGCATGGCAAATGTGGTGGTGTTGTGCAGGGCAGAGGAGTCAGACAGGTCCCTTCTCTCCACGAGAGGTGGGAACTGCTTGTGAGTGAGCATGGGCTGTGCATTGGGAAGGTGTGCTAAGAAGAGTGCACAAGGTGTACCCTTCTGGGTGAGACTGCCCTTTCCCAAGCACCTCCCTCCTCTTAGGACTTCTGTAAAACGGAGGGAGAGCTGTAATGCTTTAATTTCTTACTTTACTTGGCCCCTGTTGTCTATTTATGTACAACTTTTAATAGTATGGTGATAATAGTACAGAAGATGCCTTCTCTCAAAATTATTTCTTTAATCAAATGACTTCAGATTCGTTTCTGAAGATGCTGAGAGGGCTGCAGNTTTGATACTGTATCTGCTAATGCTGAGAAGCAGCCCTGGAAAGACTGGCATCTTAGGTAGTGGTTTGGCTTGGACTTGATGCCATTCAGATTTGCCATTCTCCCCGAACAAGCTGCAGTTTGGAGCATCACATAGGCTGCAAATCATGGTGCCCGTTTTCACACAGCTATGTTTCACTAGAGCTTAGGCAGAAGAGCTGGTCATATAAAACAGCATTTCTCAGTCTTAAGTCTTGCATTACCTGTGACCTACTGACACACCAAAGTTTTCCTTCTGGCTCCAGCCTGACTTGTGTTGTTTCTCATGTGCACGCTCTCTGGGGTGCTTTGTGGTTCATGGCAAAGAGATTGTTTTCTTTTTATTTTTTTTTTTTTAATGAACACCCCCTTGCACACATTAGCACCAGCTACAGTGAATATGTTCTGTACTTCACCAAAAACTCCAGCCAAACAGACAAAGACCCTGCAGTGCTGCAATCTGCTGGAACCCTGCTCGCCAGTAATTATCTGCTGGATAAGAAGCAGAACAGAGACAGAATCCAACAGCTGAAGCAGCTTGCTGCAATAAGATTTGTTTAGAGTGTAAAATATTTGTGAGCAAAGATAGTGTAATAACTCTAACTGTATTTCTGATAAATTCTTGGAAAGCCTTAAATCTGCTTTTCAGGTTTGACAGATGTGGTATGTTTCTGCAGTGGGTTTTACTTGCCTACTGTAGCCCCATGTCCTTTGAGTACAGCTAAGAAAACCTGTGAGATTGTTAAATGGGAGCTTCACCTGCCAGTCTGTACTGCAAGATCTCTATAGCAACCAAACATAAATCAAGAAAATAGCCCCTTTTGTAAGTTGGTTAATAGGCACAACATGCTTCTTTAGAAAATCCAACTATTCTTTCAATAGACTTTGATTGAAAGTCAGCCTTTTCTACAGACACATTCACATTCACATCTAGTAGCAGCTTGTATGGCTGTCCAATGTCTAATTTATTATCCTTTAAAGATTGGGCAAAGAAAAAACAGTTCAGGGAACAATGTTTACATTCAGAGGCATAAGCACAGTGCCACAAAAGAACATCCTTTTGTTTTGAACCCCCAATATTAATCTTTAACCTACTACTTATTTCAGTTCCTCCTGCTTTTATTTGGTTAGCCATATTCCTCCCTTGTAATTGAAATCTTAATGATCTAATACCTTATTTATTAGCAGTGGTGGGAGAACAGATCTCTTTGCTGTTGTTTGTTCTAAATCTTGATGCGTACCGATAGGTTCCTTCGGCTCTTCCGCTGGTTCTGTGAGCTGTCTCTTCTGCTGGAGAGGTTTCTGGTGGCCAAGGCAGATGTTCTGGCTGCTGGTGTTTCATAGAATCATAGAATGGTAGGTTTGGAAGGGACCTCAAAGATCATCCAGTTCCAACCCCCTGCCATAGGCAGGGACACCTCCCACTAGTGCAGGTCACTCAAGGCTTTGTCCATCCTGGCCTTGAACACCTCCAGGGAGGGAGCATCGACAAACTCCCTGGGCAACCTGTGCCAGTGTTTGGAACAGTGTCCAGTTTCTGACATGAAATGCTGGTGTGCAAGCTGTCCTAGTAGTCTTCCTACCTCATTTAGTGCAATTGCATGCTGGAAATATTTGTAACAGATGCATCATGTTCGGACCTCTGTACATGCCAAAGGAAAATATGGAAGTGCTATACAGCAGAGAAGGCATTGGATGCCATGGTGGTTTTATGTGAGGTCTGCAACTGACTTAATAACAAAAAGGTAGATTTTTTTTCTTCAAAGGAGAAGGCATATTTGCAATTCCCCATTTCTTCCTGACTGGGAGGTCGGGGGCGGAGGGGGGAGGAAAAAACAACTCATTCACCTTGATGTTGGCAATTGCATCAGAAACTCTGCGGTAGGAAACTCCTGCAGAGCAGTGTCCCAACAGCATGGTATATGTCCCTGAGTGCAGGGGGACATCTTCCCTGGGCAAAGACAAAGAGGGGAGTGGAGCAGGGCACTTCAGGTGCCTCAGCCCAGGCCAAAACAGGAGGGATCGAGTGGCACCTCCTCCTGTTAAAACATTGAAGAGTTTTAGGAGTGACTAGGTAAAAAAAACAAACCAAAAAAAGCACTCTGCAAAAGCCAACTGGGAATTTTTTTCAGTAAAATCCTGGAAGGAGCCCTTGTGATTCTCCTGAGGAAAAAAAAAAAAATCAAAATATTCTTTGCCTCAAAAGTGTAGCAGTGATTGACGTGTGGCTGCCAGGTGATTGGTGTATGGGCATACATCTATAGATGTGTATGTATATGCATGGCAAACACACACATATTTGTGTTCCTGTGCTCAGAACAAGCTCACTGATGCCTTCTTTAGATGGAGGCCCAGCAAAGAATTTGAATTCTCGTTTTACTTTTCTTCTAAAAAGTTTGCCAAAGCATGCAGAACTGCATGTGAAGCTATTATCTTGTTGGTGCTTTGGTCAGTAGCCCTTTCTCTTTAAGAGCCAGTGTGGGCTGTTGTTTGGTGATTTGTGGCAAATGGTGCCAGCAGGTGCATCCTCATCACTGTGCCAAGAAGTGCCAGAGTAATTTCTATGCAAAAAGGTGGTATGAGTTTCACTTCATTGCATATGCAGTACATGCTATTAACTACGTGAGTAATATCATAGCAGACACGGTCACACACTCCTCATGCAGTAGCTGATGAACCTCTGCAACCTGCAATCCTTTCTCCTCCTAGAAGCTCATACAAATAGAGGAACTGCTCACGTTGTGTCATGTTCAAAATGGGAATGTAGGTAGTCTGCTTCAGAGTAGTAGGCATATGGGGGATGTTTCCTGGCATGTGGAGGGAGTTTTCAGTTCACCTCTGTTTTCATTTCAGCTCCGGCAGCCTCTCTGGTGCATGCTGTGGTGGAAGAGGTGTCTGTTGTGTACTTTAAAAAAACAAGCAAAGAAACAAAAAGCCCAGCACAAAAAAATTCCCACGTTTTTCAGAAGTGGCCACAATTTTGGGAATCTGCTCAAATATATCTGTCTGCATGCACAGGATTTACATATTAACCCCCCACGTTGCCGTACCTATGGAGTCTCCTGCGAGGGCAGATATTATAGACCCATACACACGAGGGCCACAAGCTCCTGGCATGAAACTCCATTAAATCAGCAGTTGACACATTCTGCATTTGTTTCTGCCTTTTGTTTTGCCCTGTGGAGAGTGTGTTACAGCAGTCTAATTTCAAGTTGACAAAAATACGGATAAACTGTGACAAGGTTTGCGTGGAAGGGAATAGGTCATGCCCTTTTCACCGGTCTCGAGCAGAGGGAAGTGCTCCTGGGCATGACCGCTCTGTGGGTGCCCAGGAATAGTCTGCAACCTAATACACAGGTTTTAATCTATTAGGAACTGACATCTTCTTTTATTAGTGGTAATGACATAATTTTCTCCAGCTTTTCCAACTGCTTTCTTCTGCACTGCTAACATTATCTTAATCTCATCTAGGCATAAGAGCAGAGTCCCAAAATAAGATGATGTGAAAAATGGGGTTTGAAAGGAAAACACAATCATAAAGCGTTTCCCTTTTCTTTTGTACTTCTGAAGCCTCCTAGTGAAAGTTATTTTTTTTCTCTACCTAATTTTTTTAAATGTTCCAGTCTAGTCCCACATGTGGGATTAATTAGACATGACAAATGGCTATGTGGAAACTCATCTCTTTCTGGGAGGTTGTTTTCTGATGTTGTCATCCCATTATTTCCACTTTTCAGTTGCTTGTTTGAGTGACTGATGGACTCAGTGGCTTCGTACGTTTGATAGACAAATAGAGCATTCCGCTTTGCTAGCGTGTGTATGTGTGCTCCTACAATAAACAGTCATTTTTAATTTACTCTGTTTACCTTGAGAGACTGCCAAGAAGTGATTCAGATATTCCACTGCAAAGGGGGTTTCTATTGTGATACAGAACAAAGGAGTGTTGAGCATATGCTCTTTCTTCAAAGAAAAGAATATTATTATTTGTGCAGCTACAAGAGGGCTGATTTTCCTATGCAAACACTTGCCTGATTTTGATAGTCACACAGCCTACTAATCTTTGATTCCCGTGTTTAAAGAAGAAAGTTTTGCTGTGCGGCGACAAAGGATTTCAGCAGACGGTTCCAGTGCTGCTGCCCTCCACGTGCTGTTGTACAGTGAATATTGCAGGTTTCAGCCATCTCAGGCTGCTGGCAGTTTGCTTTGGGGTAAACGCTTTCCGGAGGGACTAACTTAATCAATACAAAGCCTCTTGCAGCCTCGCTTGGTCCTGGGACAGCTGTGCATTGTACACATGGCTGTTGCTGCAGAGGACAACAGTGACCTTAATGACTGGCTTTTGCATCTGGGAAAAGGCTAGCTAGCTAGCTGTAGTGCTGCTGGACCTGCAGTGGCACTTGGGAACGAGGTGGAGATGCATTTTTTGGAATGCTTACATAGCAAGATTGATCTGAATCCTTCTGAATGGATGTGGAGAGAGCTTAGAGAGAGCTATCACTTGCCCTCCTGTCAATGGTGGTCCTGTGCTAGTTTATCATGGAGTCTCTTTGGTGGTTCAGACCCAAATTCAATTTTCTTTCCAGGGTGGATTTTGAACTTTTACCTTTGAAACCTTTTTTTTTTTTTCCCCTCTGAAACTTGTTCTGAACCGGGTTTCCTCAGGCAGTTTGTTTTTCTGAAGGATGAGGATTCAAGGGACATGAGTTTGAAGATGCATTTGAGAAGAGATTTTGCAGGTTGGTACATTAAGCCTCTGGATGCAGTTGTGCCACTCCCTTTTTTCAGGGGAGACTTGCAGTGATACAGTTCAGTCAGCTTTTATGGCTGGTGGAAGGAAGTAATCCTCATTATTGAGAGTACAGTGATTGGTATCACTGATGTCTGATGTCAGTGTTTATTGAAAAGGCAGCAGATTGTGTGGGTGATGTCACAGTGACAAAGGTATTCAATTGGCTGAAAGGCTGCTCAACATCTAACAAGCCAACAACACTTAATAAAATTTTCTTAGTGAAGACTTTTTGATGTAGAGACTTATCATCAAATGATGGCAATAAAAATAACACAGAAAATGGAAAATAAATTCAGCATCACAACCTGTCCCATTAAGGTTCCTGGAACTGCAGCATTCATGGACTTTATTTAGAAGTCTGAATATGGGCTGATGCTTTATGCTTCCGTGGTAAAGGGCTGACTTCACACTGGAGCTTGCTGCTTTTAATTTCGCTGTGCTAATCCCAGGAGGTGATATAACAAGTTAGTGATGTTTAGTCAGACTACAGAAAGGATATCTCAGTGTGTAGGATAATAGCTTTTTGAAAAAAGATTAATTTCACCTTTATCTGGTTAAGTTCCACAAAACCTTTCTGTAAATGGTGCATAGAGTTTTTATGAAGTGTCCCTGAGCGTCTATTAAAAAATGTCATTACAATTTGTTCAGCACAATTAAGGAAGAAGCTTTCTCAGAAAATTAAAAAAATGTGCTCCTCAGTGATTGTAAGGCCACAGCAGTTCCAGTTTAACACGCAGCAAACAAAGCAGTGGATGGAAGGGGATGATGACAAGTCTTTTGATTTAGATTGATTGAAGACAATTGCTATATAAACTCTCTATTCTGATAGGCATTAGAACGGGAGCTGTTGTGGAGATGAAGGATACAGATAATTTTGTAGAGGAGATTTATTTTAAAAGCATGTAAGCTGAAGATGTGATAGTTACATCTCAGCCTAAGAGAAGGAGACTGAAGTACAAAAGTCTGGCGGTTCACCGCTTGTCGTACGCTGGGATCTTGTAACGCTGCAGTTTGCAACTGCGACTTTGTTCTGAGGCAGACTGCAGTTCAGAGCCGTGTGTAAGAAATACTCCTTGGAGCATTTGCTGGGTCAAAATTAGTTAGGAGTGGGATACCAGACAAACACAACAAGCTATAATGTTGATTGATTTTTCTTCATGTAGTCTAGGAGTAGCTAAAATAAAAATCCATTCCTAAATCAACAATAAAGAGAAGACTTTTCTACTTTGCTGCATTTCACACCTAAGGTTCCCATGGATTATTCATTCAGCCAAATATCAGCAAATCCGTAAAACAGATTTCAAGTCTATTCTGTACTCAACAGTTAAGTAATCCATTGCCATTGTTAGGGTTTGCAGTAGTTCAGATAATCACTTCGGGTTGTTTTTTTGTTGTTGTTGGTTTTGGTTGGTTGGGGATTGGTTTTGGGTTTGTTGTTTTTCTGGTTTGCCTTTTTTTTTTGTTTGTTTAATTTTTTTTATTATTGTTTTGATCGTTGTAGATTTTTTGATGTTTGTTTGTGTGTTTGTTTAATGTAACAAGCTAGGGAAACCAGAAACATTTTTTAATACATTCCATATCCTGGAATATATTTTTTAAGATTATTTTTTGCAGGGTTTATGTACATCTTATTCGTCTTCCTTTTATTTGTTGTGCTCATAATACCAAGAATTCTGCCTGTATGTTACTGTGAGACTGGCTTCAAAATGTGTAACTCTTTCTGGGGGTTGTATCTGCAGAGCCATGGTCATCTAAGGAAAAAGCAGAGTCAGATTTGTCTGTTATTTTACTTGTTCATGTGTGACACCATTTGGCTTACAGTGGGTGCAGAAAAGTGTAAAGCTTGCTGGCACAAGTGTGAGAGGATACCCAAAGCAGAGATATTTTCTGCTGAAATGTATCAATAACACTTCCTTTGGCAAGAGTAACTTTGCCACGTGGAGCAGAAATGCTCGTGACTTTCTTTGTTTGTACTTGAGCAGGAAATCAGATTTTGTGCCACTTCTAGGAGATACCAAATCAGATTTTGTGCCACTTTTAGGAGATACCAAATAGCTCTCCGTTTGCTGTGTCGAAAAGTAAACTGGCACAGCCACAGATAGCTCCAAGTATTCGGCATGTGAAAGACCAGTGAAGATAAAGAGAGTTGATGAGCTGAACATAACAGCTATGAGTAGGGAAAAAACAAAAGAAAAGAAGACAAAATATTAAAGGTGAGAACTTGGTGGTGGATGTTTATGACAGAAAAGTTGCCTTTTGGGAACTTTTGGTTATGGTCCCCATATGGTCCATATGGTCGGGGTGTGTATTTGCAGACACGTGTGTGCATTTGTCTCTGCGTGCTTATGCTGCAAGATGGCTGTGGCATTAGCTGCATCAGAGACCTGATATTTGGACACTGGTTTTGAAGTGGGCTTCATGGGCTCCATGCATCCATGTGAGTGCTTGGCCATGGGAACAGAATATTAAGGCCTTAAAGCAGAAATACAGTATGTGTTCTTGGCTTATGTGGCAAATGGCTTGGCAGAGGTCTCTGACACAAGCTGGCCTAGCCAAGCCTTGCACCTTCAGCAAAGGTTTGCTTCTCTGGCCCCGCCCCACAGGTCCCCCATCCCTCAACAACTGCTGTGGTATCTCCAGGGCTTGCAGAAACTACTTTTAAAAAATTATTATTATTGTGCCTCTGAAGTTCCTGTTGGAAGCAGGTATGGGCTTGGTGCCTTAAGCAGAGATGGCAGGACCACACATCATCTTTCCTCTGATCCAGCAGGGCTTGGTCAGAAAACTGAGCCCATGCCAGGCTTCATCCCCATTCAGGAGCTTCCTGTAGTCCTACAACTGGCGGGTGACTGAGGTTGCTTGGAGCCAGAGGTGGGCAGGAGCTTTCTACACAGCAGATTCACCATACATGTGCAACAGGCACAGGTAAAAGTTAAATTTTGTTTTAACTCAAAAAAAAACCCAAAAACCCCACAACCCAAAAAAAACCCCAAAAAACCAAAACCCAAAACAAAAAAATTGCAGATATATTGTGTTATTAGATGTTAATTAGGGAAACACAGGTAATGTTACACATCACTCTGTACGCTGAATGATGCTAAAGCAGCTGTTTCACTTGGGGTGCACACAGAAGAGGATTAAGAACCGATCAGTTAAGTAGTAACAGTAAGTTTAGTATAAATTGCTTCCAAAATGAATGTGTTGCAAATGTTTATTTTGCTTGAGTGCCTCTGATACATGCATACTTCTTCGGGAAGGAAGAAGGAGTTGTCTGCAAGGAATTAAGCAAGTGACATGGCAGGGGAACTCGACTCTCTGAACACCCAGCCCTCATAACTCGAGCTCCCTTTCGCTAGAAGCTCTCGCCCCACGTCTGCCTGCCAACTCCGTCTCCTGCTTTTCATTAGTGCTCTAGTCTAAGTTACTAGAAAGAGCACGCACGCAGCGTGTCCCCTGCCCTTCCTCTGGCTGCAGTAGTGTTTAATCCAAATGCAAAAAACACTTAGAGCTCTCTGGAACTGCCTTTTGGTTTTTTCCTCCCCTTTAAGCAATCTTTCTTTCTGGAGGTGTGCTGTGCAAGGAAGAACTGAAAGGGGGGCAGCTGGCAAGCACGCAGGGAGAGTCAGAGCAAGCAGAGGCGCAGCGTGCTGGGCGCTGCGCTGGCTTTGCCCTGCTTCTGCAGTGCCTGACTGGGCCTGCCCTGGGCCAGACAGATTTGTTGACTCTGCAGCATGGGAAAGAGCCGACAACAGATTTACTACGGAGATGACTTAGCAGCCCCCTCTAAGTGTTATGAAAAGAGTTTAAAATGTTTATATTGGCCCCTCTGATGTACAATAAATTGTTATCTGAAACAATTGAGAATAAAGAAGGGAAAAGTCATAATTGCCTCTCAGGAAATGCAAGGGCTGCTTCGGCGCGCAGGAGCAGGAGGGCGTTGGGTTTCATTGGCTTGGTCTGGCTGGAAAGCAGCCTGCCCCACAGGAAGGCCGCGCATTCCTGTCCTCTGGGTGAACCTGCCTGAAAGGAATACAGGAGTTATTGGGTAATCAAGGCTTGTCAGCACCTTGGTTATGCAGCGTGGTTCAATCCGATAATGTGAATGGAACCTGTAATAGGACTGATGAAAAGCAAGCCGGTTTGAAAAGAGCCTTGAATGATTTTTTTGTTCATTTTCTGTTTACATGTAACACGTTATTGATGTCGTTGCCTTCTAATGTGCCTGCTTGTTTCATAGAAAAACTGGGAATTATTCATTTTTTTTTTTAAAGAAGAGGGAGTGAGAGAGAGGGAGAGGAAGGAGGAGTAAAAGAAAGAACCCTGTTACATGAAGAAAATTGCATTCGAATGCTGCGACTGAAACATATTGATTTTCTGGCACAGACTTTTTAGATTAAAAATGCCAATACTAAATCCTTTCATGACCTATAGTTCATATGAAGTTCACGTGTCATTTACTATTATTCTGGAAAAAGCAGAATCTTTAATGAAAACATAGTTTGAAGGAATGTCCTGACATCCTGGTATTTGCATGCGATTGTAATAAGACTTGACGAAGAGCTGAGCATGCTACCGAGGTGCAGTTTTAAGGCTTTTTTTGTAAATTGGAGCCCATTTGTCTTTTCTAATTGCTGGCTTGTCTGTACCCTCATTTCAAGCTTTATATCTACTTTTTTTCCCTTTGTTTCTCTTTATTTTTGTCATTTTTTATGTTATGATAGGAGGCCAAAGAAACTGATTTTTCCCACCGCTAAGCGCAAGGATCTCGCTTCAGATTTGATGGCGTTCAGGGGATCAATGACTCAAAATGCTATTTTGATCTGCAATACAGAAAACATTTGTCATATAAATTCCCGGAGATGACCCTGACTTCTCCAACTGTTTTTACCGCCTTCTTAATAGAGACTTTAACAGCACTGATGCTGTGCTAGTGTCAGGTTGGAAAAATTGAGAGTAAATTCCCAGCTCAGGTGATTTCAGAACCCTGGCTGTTTGCTGCTGCAAACAGGGCTGAGTTTCACTGCAGGCTTTCCAAGAGGACCTTCCTGTCTGCAGGAGGGAGACGTGGCAATGGGAAGCTGCGGTGTATCTGCTGGCTTCAGCAGGGCTGCGAGCAGCGCATCCATGTCCCTGTGCTGGCCCAGCAGTTTGGGTCATGCCAGACAGTCTACGTTATACCCAATAGCTGCTGCAAAGTGAGAAGACTCTTCCACAGAGGGCATCTTCACAAACCCCAATGGTCTGAACTGCTGGGTCCTCCCTGTAAAAAAAATAATCACTTGCTTTAGCGTGTGGCTGTTTTTAATGCTTGGCAGAGCACTAATCTCTGGAAAATGCTAAACTCTGTTCATGAATGTTTGAGAGTGCTTCTTGGTCTGGGACCAGAAAGTCACCAATGGCCCTTAAGACTGTGCAGGGATGTTGCATCTGAAGAAGACACACAGACTTTCCCCTTCGTTGTTGGTGAGCCTGAAGCCGAAAGGGCACCAGAATGGTCTGCACCCATTATGGAAAGTTTGCCAAGAGTGCTTAAAACGGGCAGGGGGATTCTGAAGAGCATCCAAAGTTAACCAGGTTAAGAGCTAGCAAGGGAGAAAGATATTAAAAAACATAAGGTGAGGAAAATACAGGGAGTTTTCACCTAATGGGAAAATAATATAACCAGCAATAACAGTATAATAATATTTTAATAGACACTGATTTATGGGCGTAACATCGCTTCCCCTATAGCTAGAATATATTCAAATATCTGAAGTACAGAGAGGAGGCTCTGATTTTCCTCTGCTGCTTGTTTATTCCAGGACAGATACCATGCTTCCTAAATTTTTATTTAAAGTTCACAGCTGTCTATGCAGCTAGTGCAGTTTTAGGTTAAGCATATTTTATCCATAATTGCTATATTTGGTTCTGAAGTTATTATTGCAGCTCCTTAGGGTACATTTAAATCCACCTTATTGTAATAGATTATGGAATATAGTGGCTAATGTGTCTAATGTAAAATAAATGACTATAGTGATTTATGACCCAGCACTTCAGTTTTATTGAACATAAGGATCATTGTACTAAAATGGATGGTGTATTGCTGGTTTAGCATAAAATACTGAATAACGTATTCAAGAAAATAAATGGATTGGCCAGTTCATAATATTCTGCCCCTTCAGCTGAGAGGTCTTTAATAAGCAGGAGCGTCATTAGATTTGAAAATGTATGTGTAGGTGATCCATTATCAAGAACAATGACAGCGATCAGATGAAGCTCTTACTGGAGAAGGGCTCTCATTACAGGGAAATGCAGAGCACTCTGCTGCCTGTGGAAGGCTCTCTGTGTGTGTCAGTGTTCTGCTGGTTTTGTTAAACAGTTAGAGAAGTATTTAGTGTAATTGAATTTAAAAGTATCCATGTATTTGAAGATGATCTTGCACTGCTTTATCAGGTGATTATAAAGGTGGAAGGCAGTGCCACTAGACCATGATTTGCAAAGGCCTATAATGAAGTGCATCTTTGCTGGTCCTTACTACTGTATGTACCTATATGACAGATTTTCCAGCTCTTCCATTTTTAGCTTATTTGAAGGCCAATATAAATTACACCTTTGTGTGCACCTTGCTTCTGTTTATACCAGGCTTAGTAGTCTCTTAATAAAAGTCAATGAAATTGACAAATGTCATAAGGGGTAATACTTCTGGGAGCGTTACTGTGAGTGGGTATTAGGCTTGCCTTGGTGTCATCGGCAACAGACACAGCTCACGGTGTCCTGACTTCAGGTCTTGACTTCCTAGGGTTTAGCCTTAACTCTTTGACCTCAGAGAGGAAGATGGGAGAAGTTAATAGGACAGGATATTTAAAGATGCTTTTTTTCAGATAAAACTTCAAAAGTAAGGAAAGAAAGCTAAATATGAAAGGTAGAATACAAAGAACAGAGATGCTGTTTTAAAATGTGTATCCAAAGGAAATTGTTAAAGGAACACAGGTGATTATGAATCTAAATATTTTCACATTTTCCTACAATCATAACAGGACAGCAGATCATAAAAGAGTACCTTCCAGCAGTTTGCTTGTAATAATTTGTAGTAAATATAACCTTTTGTTATGTATTGGATAAAGAAAAAAAAACCAAAACATTTTGATGATGTTATCCTGGAATAACATTTTCTTAATAGTGCTTGGATAAAGCTGAAAGGCAGAAACTATTAAAAAGACATTGTTGTGTTCGTTATACCTGTGGTATATATATCCTCTTGATATATATACAGCTTAAAGTATTAAAATAAGGATGGTCAAAGCACAATAGTTATGCTGCAGCACTTGCAGACAAGTCATCTCTCCATTTAAACTCACCAGCACTTTGAGTGGGAAGGAGTTTGGTGCTATTTTGCCATTTATTAGTAGCTTTTCCTGTCCCTCAGCACATCCTTTGGCACACTTGTGGGGAAACTTTCAAAACATTTCAAAATTATTTTGGCAAAATCTGAAACGCATTAGTGAATTTTTATGTATTCACAAATGTTCTGGCTGGCTTTGACATGTCATTGGATACTGTTTTACAGCTGAGCCAATTCACGTTTCTCGTTTCTTACATCTCAGTCACAGCAGCACACTCAGAAAATCCTAAACCAGCTACAGTTGTGCTCCTAATGAAAGCATAAATTGTATCAGTAGCTGTGGTAGGCTGCTCCCCTGCTGTGGTGCAGAAGAGTTTGAAGGACCTTGTTCCCTTTAGTCTTTTGGGCTTTTAATTACTCTTAGTTTTGATGGTAACAAAGAAGTGATGCTACATTTACCAGTGCCTTCCATCTGAGCTTCCTTGCTGCCTTACACAGATCATGAGGGGTGTTTTGGACAGAAGAGTTGGAGAGTTTGTTGGCTTCTTGCTGCCTTTGAGCTTGAGGTCTTCTCAGTACCAGAACAGCATGGTAACACGTGAGGCTGCAGGCAGGCTTGAGTAGAAGTACCTAACAGGTCTTAGGAGCAGTGTCCCTGTGGCTGCTTGTGTGCAGTTGTGTTGCAGCTGAGACAGGAGCAAGGTGACGAGGTGCCTTTGCTTGCTTGCCTCTCAGTTTGTTACAGCTGCTGCTACCACACAGTGACAGCCACAACATAGGGACTGAAGCCATGTTGGCTGGATGCAGAATGGGGCCCTGAGCTGCTGCTGTGCTGACCGTGCCCCTACTCATTCTCGGGATGAGGTTCATGAACATGAGTAAGGTGGTGGTGCTGGGATACTACTGACTGCAGAAGTGGGGTGTAATCGCGGTCCCCAACTCGTTCCCTTTGCCACCCATGTTTGAGCACAGGCCCACCCCATGGTGATATAGAGACATGCTTTGTCAGGTACTTCCCCCCCTCCCCCCATGCCCCAGCTCTGCAGCACCCTGCCCATTGTCAGGACCCGTGGTGGAGAGGAGTAGCTCAGGGTCGAAGCTGAATCATTGCTCTCCCCATTCCTGAGAGCCCTTTGAATCTTCCCTCTCCTTGGACATCTGGTTTTCACAGCACAGTTACTTCGGCCCACAAGCTTCCACAGGATTTTTAAATAAAATGGCACTGCTAACCAGCTCTGACAGGCAAAGCAGTGACTCTCTTCACAAATGGGCAGATTGTTAAGGATGGAGAAAAAAGGATTTCTTTCATTCATGCGAGCTTACATCACTGAGCACTAGCAAAATGAAAAAGAGCTGCCAGAGCTGTTACAGGAACAAGTTTGCATGCTGCAAATGCAGGGAGCAGCATTGCTAGTAGTGAGCATCTGATGTATATTTAGGCCTTGGTTGTAGCATTGCAGGAGTGGGAGAATGGGGCAGGTGATGACCTGGGAGCTGTGGATGTCATACCACAGGAAGGTGAGGGTGGCCCTTTTGTTGCACCTATGCAAAGCCATATGCAGATGCCTGGTTTCATCTCACCCAAGCTTAGACAACTCTAAAACTTCTACACCAGGTCATTACTGTAAGCACCCTTGACAGACAGTGGACAAGCACAACCACAGTGATTGATCTACCTGCCTTAGATGCCTGTCTTGGCATACCAAGGTACTCACCTATCCACACTTGGATACAGTACTTAGAATTCCTCATAACAGAAAGACTTTTACCATGCGGAATCAAAATAATGAAAATGAGTGTAATGTTTCGGTGTTTGCTTCAAATATAGGATAGCTTTTTAAAACATTGTGGGTCCTTGTTACGAAACACTGTGTACAGGCAGACTTTCTGAAAGTGAGCGCAATTTATCCAGTTTTCCATGGTGTTTTACAGAAACTGTCTGTTACAAAACATTCATCTGACTGCCTGTGATGAGAATATTCCAGACAAAAGCTGAGTTTTTCTCAATGTACTTGTGTGGTTGTCTGCATATGTGCAACTATACATGGGAGTTACACACTCTTCATTACTTAAAACATATATACACACACACGTATGCCTTTCTGTATCTGCACAACATAGGTAAATGTGACAATTATTGTCTTATTTTCAGGTTGTTTTTTTCCTCTTGGTATGTAAAAGGCCATGGGTGCTGAGCAGTGTTACTGCTGCCAAGGTTCGAGCACTGCCCACTCACCTGCATGCCCTCAGGAGAGGGACTCTTGGTGCCAGCCAGCTCTGACAGAGCCCAGGGGCCATCCTATGCACGGGTTTGCATTTGTGCTTCTTTACCTGTGTCCCTGGAACTTCCTACTGAAGACACTATTAAGATATCAGGAGCGCAGTGCCCCTCAGGCACCTTGTGGCTTCCTAGCTGGTGCCGCGGGTCCGTGGGCTGCTGCCAGAGCCCACCCTCTTCCCCCAGCACCAGCCACAGCCTAACAACAACCACCTTCTCACTCTGATTTTTATGGAAAGGGATACCACTGATCCAGTACCTTGTGCTGATGGTGCTCTTGCTCCAGCAGCCGTTGGCTGTGGAGGGACAGGCTGGAAGGGAGCTCAGCTTGCTGAAGCCAGACCCCTCCCTGCTTCCTGGTAATCAGCTGTGGCTGCTCTGCAGGTTTCCTCTCAGGCGATTGTACTTCCTGCACAGTCAGATGGGGCAAGCAAAACTAGTGTAGGTACCATGTGTAGTCAGAAGTCCCTCACAGTGCAAACCAGAGCATCATCTCTCCTTTTCCCTTTTCTGTGTGGCCTCATTTGAAGCTGGTGTGATGTTTACCTTGCTTTACAGATATAAATCCCAGCTGTGGCTTTGCCAGGCTGTGGAGCCCGGAGTGTAGAGGGACTGAAACAGTTTTACATTCCTGAAGAATAGGAATGTTTCCACAGTGGAGTCTGCTCTGTGTGAATTGCAGAAGTTTATTTTTTTCAGGATGAACTTGAACATTTTCTTCAGTTTGCTTGCCTTCGTGCAAAGGAGATATCACCGTGAGCCTATCTGCTGCAGGAACCAATGCTGCCGTTATTAAAGCTTGGTTAGAAAAATCTAGGTTAAAAAACCCATCAGCTACTGAGAAGGGACAGTAACAAACATTTTGCAATATTCTCTCCTCATTCCTCTGCATAGCATTAGCCACAAGTGCACACAGGTGTGCCGTTTGCTGTCGGACACACACCGCAGGTGTATCCTGTGGTGCAGAGCAGTGGAGAGCGTTAGTGCTGCCTGTGCAGGCAGCAGTGGCTGCACAGCACCTCTGGCAGAGGGGACAGTGTGCTGATTTTCTTTTCAGGGGTGGTACAGGCACATTTTACCTTGGGTACTGCAGCTAGTAGTTGAGATGCAGTAATTACGACCTTGGTTAATTATTTTTCCTCGTATTAGTGTCTCAGGAAAGTGTGTATGTACTGGGGACAAAACCTGTTGAGAATGGCACCAGAAGAGGAGCCCAAGGCACACAAGACCAAACACTGCTGTTACTAGGCCTCTGCCACAGAAGAGGTTCTGTTGCTGAGGTTCCTGAAATGTTTTTTTCCAAAGAGGGATTGAACAATAGGATAGAAAGCACTACATGAAGCTAAATATGAATTCTGTTGCTGTTCTGGGGATGAAGCCAAGGAAGCAGAGTGAGGTGCACTGTTCCATCATGCAACATTAGCTGCCTATCATGGGGCTGTACACAGAGAATTTTTATTATCTTATCATTTGAGCTGTGTGGGTGAGATTGAGTTTAGCCCTCAGACAACTTATCCAGGCTCCTGGTGGGTCCCAGTGAGAGGTTTTTGAGCTCATCTGTGGGCAGAAGTCACTTAGAGCTCCTGAGCTTCCACACACAGGCACAGTCCTGTGAGCTTCCCTCAGCTGCTCTGCATCACTCGAGTTGCACACAGGAACTGCTTCACAGAACCTTTTGCAATCACCACATCAGAGCAGTTATGAGCCTTATCTCTACCACAAGGGATACACAGATAGATACCAAAAAGCAGCTGCTAGGACGTAGCCTTTTGTCCCAGGTAATTGGTTCATGTAGTTGTGCTGAGGTCAATATGTGCTCTGAGATGGAGTTAATCTGATGCATACCACCCATGGCAGAGAGGTGAGTTGTTTCTTGGTCTCTTGAAGGAAGCTGGAATCATGTCAGGGGCACCAGCTGTGGTTCAGGTGGCTTGGATCACTCATGGGAGCACTTTCTCCTTTCAGACAGGACCGCCAGACAACTGGGAGGAGAAAGGGGCAGGACAGGACAAAGGCACAGCAGCAATATATGTGAGCCAGGGACAACTTAGATCTTATATGCTGTCTTCTGGCAGGGATGGCAAAGATGACAGTAGCACTGGGCCACAGAGCCAATTTCTGAGCTTATTTAGGCAATACAGGCACTTTGGAGATGTTTCATCTCTTTTTTACTGTCTGGGAAGAAGTATGGGAGAGTTGCCTTGAGCTCGTCCTGAAAGAAGTAAAATCTTTGAAGGACAGAAGCTTAAATAAATAGGAATGCAAAAAATCTTTAGGGATTTGTGTATCACCTGTGGTGTTATCCTCTGTATTTCACTGCTCTGCTGCAGATAAGAACTTTCTGTGCTCTCTTTAACCTGACAAATGTACTGCTTACACTGACAGAGAGAGCGAGCACTACTTTGTGTATCTCTTCCACACTGAATTTAATACATATTTCACAGCAGTGGCAGAAAAAGTGGAGTTGCAAGCTACACTCTCTGTCTTTTTCTTTTTTTTAAGTTTTGTACATCCAGGAAGTAACATGAAATACTCTAGAAACAGAAAACAGTATCAATGAATCGCACAGATGTGCAAGACGAGCTTTGATGTACAGAGGCAACATAATATGAGCATTATATTTTGCTGTAATAGACCATAAAACACACTGTCTGAATCAGAAACTTTAATCAAAAAGCTCATGGTAAATGTTGCCTTCTACTGCAGCACAGCAAATGCTTTACATTTCACTGTGGAAGCAAATGGTCTGTAGAAGCAATTTTTTATATATATATATATTTTTATATTTTTATATATTTATTCTTAAATATATTTTTTATATATATATTATTATATGGACAAAGGAATCAGTGCAGCCTCAGCAAGTGTGCAGATGGCACCAAGCTGTGTGGCACAGTCACTTGCTAGAGGGCAGGGATCCATCCAGAGGGACCTGGACAGGCTGCAGAGCTGTGCCCAGGCCAACCTCATGACATTCAACAAGGCCAAGTGTAAGGTCCTGCACCTGGGTAGGCACAATCCCAAGCACAACTCCAGGCTGGGTGGGGAATGGCTGAGAGCAGCCCTGAGGAACAGGCCCTGGGGGTCTGGGGTGATGAAAAGCTCAAGATGAGGCTGCAGTGTGAGTGCAGCCCAGACAGCAACTGTGTGCTGGGCTGCAGCAAGAGCAGTGTGGGCAGCAGGGCAAGGGAGGGGATTCTGCCCCTTTGCTCTGCTCTCCTCAGACCCCAGCTGCAGTCCTGTGTGCAGTTCTGGAGCCCCCAGCACAGGAAGGACATGGAAGTGTTGGAGCGGGTCCAGAGGAGGCCACCAAGATGCTGAGAGGGCTGCAGCAGCTCTGCTGTGAGGACAGGCTGAGAGAGTTGGGGCTCTGCAGCCTGGAGAAGAGAAGGCTTCCAGGAGACCTTAGAGTAGCCTTCCAGGATCTGAAGGGGGCTACAGGAAGGCTGGGGAGGGACTATTGACAAGGTCTTGCAATGACAGGACAAGGGGCAATGGGTTTGAACTGGCAGAGGGGAGATTGAGAGTGGATGTTAGGAGGAAGTTGTTTGCAGTGAGGGTGGTGAGACACTGGCACAGGTTGCCCAGGGAGGTTGTGGCTGCTCCCTCTCTGGAGGTGTTCAAGGCTAGGTTGGATGAGGCCTTGAGTGACCTGTGCTAGTGGGAGGTGTCCCTGCCTATGGCAGGGGGTTGGAACTGGATGATCCTTGAGGTCCCTTCCAACCTTTCCATTCTCTGATTCTATGATTCTATGATATATATATATATAGTGTCTTCACTGCCTTAGATTATTTTCTATGTGTAACTTCTTAGCAAACTGTTTTGTAAATGGACTTTTCTGGAGGTAGTATAAATTAATTAAAAAAAATAAAAAATTTAGGAGCAATCAACGCTTCCCACACATTAAAACTTGAACAGTTGAAATGTTATGCAGTACAGGACTGGAAGTGTGGTGTGTATCAGGAGAATCAGTGTGTCAGATAGAAGTGTGTCAGACATGGCAAGGGCCTGATGTGTTTAGTCTAGCAAAATGCAGGCTGAGTAGTGCTAGAGTGTGTGCTAAGTGCACCAGAGAGGAATGCTACTGGAATTAATTAAAAATAGAGGGCAGTGTTTGCACAAGAGCAACTGGAAACACACATTTCAGAAAATGAATGCATTTTAGAGAGGAAAAGGAGGCTTTCCTGAGCAGCAGAGAAGGGAGAGCACATAAGATGTTATCCCTCATGTTCTGTGAATGGACTGCAGTGATGTGATTTTGCTGCAAAGATGCTGATAGGAGTCTGTAACTGGCATGTCCTCTATCATCCTGCCAATCCCTGGGTCCTTTGCAGTTTTACATGGAACACACACAGAGATGGAGGTTTTCTTTCCTTAAGTTCAGGGAAGGGAGCCTTTTAGGGGGAGGAGGCACATGTGGTAGGGGGAGACAGTTTCCACTCATTGCCAGTCATGAGTGAGGGCATCTGCATATTGCATGCGCGTTTGTATGCCAGTGATGGACGTTTTCTGTCGCTGCCACGTTCCTGCTGACAGACTGTGCCCCTTCATGCCTTTGGATTGGTTTTTTTCTCTGCTGGATTACACCCAGTGCATAAACACTTGCAAAGCTGATAAGAGCAAACAGTGCTCCTGTGTGGCATGAGTACTGTTCAGGAAGGTGCAGCTGGTCCTCCACAGGATGTGTGAGTGTATCCAGGCATACTCATTAGTATCCTCCCTTCACATCTCCATGTGCATCTTCCAAACTGAGTGACTTGAATTATGGTACTCGTTACCAAAAGGTTAATGTCAGTACTGTGTGGATGGAAGTATTTGTGGGTTTTTTTTCCCCTCTATAGTACAGGCCATTCAGAAAGGAAGAAAAAGACCACTCAAGCTTTATTAAATCACTCATAAGCCTGGTATTAGGATGTCTCACCAAGAGCTCCCCTGTGTATCACAGCGTTCCCAGGGCCATAGGTAGGAAAAAGCACTGTAAAGTACTGTCCAAATGTCTGACTCAAACTGCAAATTCAAAGACATACAGAAAATGAAAGAAGGATCTTGACAGATGTTGGAACTTCTCATTTTTTTGGTATAAAAATCACACTTTAAAAAATAAAAAGTGTCCTCAGTAATATTGGTTCTGGAACCAGGCCACTGATGCAAATCAAAATAGGGTCTTTGTTTTCACTAAAGAACCCATCATGGATCTGTCTGTATTGTACCATGGTGTAATGTCCAGGCAATGCAGTAAATCCCACTTTTGGTGCTTGTTTTTGTCAGCTGAAAGTGCTGCAGGGCATTTGATTTCGTCACACTGGGCTAAGAAGTGTCTCCATTCCCTTGACCAGGTAAATAATGCTGAGTTTTCAGAGGGAACTGGAGCAGCTTCTTTCAGATATAGGGTGCACATCCAGAGATGGGCTACAGAGAGCAGAGGCAGAAAGGAAAGAGGTGTGAAATCTTGCAGGACGAAGAGGGTGCAACATGCCAGGTACCACTGTGCCTTTGTTCTGGGCTCTGCCTTTATTGTGTATGTGATAAGAATACGGGAGCAAGGGATACAGTGATGTGTTGGGGTTTGTTGCATGTGTTTTATGTCATATGTGTGATTAAAAAAAATTAGATAGTAGCATTTCTAACCAATTGTTTCATATGTTCCAGTTCTTTGTGTCATTTCCTAAAAGGCAGAGTTAATAAATAGCTTCCTAAATGCACAGTAACACCGAGGCAATCTGAATGACACAAAAATGATAAGGGGAGCCAGGCTGAGGTAAAGCACTAACCACATCTGTTCTCAGCCATACATGTGCAGAGTGTGTGGCAGCTTCTAAAGCAGGCAGACAGCTACCAACATTTTTCTTCAAAAGGGCAGAATTTGACTTTTACCCTTTATGAGGGCATTGAGTCGCCTGTCTGAGGAATCTTCATTTTGCCTGCAATCAGAAGGGGCAGTGTGCAGAGTAATGCTGATGTCATTTCTCAGCTAAAGCTTATTCTGTCTAAAGTATCAGGACCCAGACATCTTTATAGCAGCAGAGCAAGTGAAAATACCTAGTTCCATTTATAACTTCCCGACTGTATCCACACTTTGGATGCCAGTTTTTACAAATAGTTTCTAGATGCGACAAGAAAAAGAGAGACTGCAAAGGTCAAAGCCTGAAGAGAGCCTGTGTGGCGTGATCTGCCTGATTCCCTACATCTGCATGGACCCTGACCCATGTTTAACCTTGGCACTGTCAGAGTCAGGGCTTGCACAAGTATTGCCTTTGACATGGTATTTCCTAGATGGTTGCAACTATGGGAGCTGCTAATTATCTGTGAATAGCCAGAAAGGTAAAACCTGCAATCTCCTTATCACCCTGGGCCCTCTAGTCACAGTTGCAGTGGGTTAATATGGGATGCTGGTATTGTGCAATGTAGGTAAATTGTACAGTGACAAATGACTTAGAGCCATTTTCAAGATGACATTTTGATCAGGGAGCTTGTGCCTAGTGTTTTCTGTTAAGCATTTAATTTCACTGCATGGTTAATCAGCAAAAGATTCTTTAAAAAATCCATTATGTCATTTGTCATATGTAATATGTCAGCATCATTTTTGCTTGCTTAAAGTGAAGGAGGGGCTTAAAAAAAATAACAAATCTTACTTCTGCTTGAAAGTGCTTAGAATTAAAAAAAATCAAAGCAAACCAAATGTACAGCTTTACTTTTGACCTTGTTTCTCTAGATGAGAAACCAAAAATGCACAGGTTTACACAGCTTGACATGCAAATACTTCTGAAAGCAGTTCTAGCCTGTATAAGTATTATGATACTCAATGAAGTCAGTATTAACTACCTCTGTCTTTTGAAGCTGCAGTAAGTCTCTGTCATTTTATATGACTGCAAAGACCTTTGGAATTCAGATCAAATCCCCAGCATGCTTTCCTTTCTTAGCAAGCCATTTTCTACATCTAGAAGGCTCAAGTACTAAAACAACCTGCAAGCTTCTATCAGAGTTGGTCTTTCTTTTCCCTTACTGTAAATGAGAAATGAGTTTTATATGTGCTCACCCAAAATAAGCTTCTCTGTCAAGTCAATGTCAGTATAGATGTGGTTTGAAAAGTGCTTGAGACTTGTTCTTGACTAGTTGATTCTGACAAGACTACACCTGTATCTTGTTTACTGAAGGCAGCTTCCAAATGTCAGTGAAAGAGGCCTACAGACAGCCTGTGAGACACTCTGCTGACTGTCCCAGGTTGGGGACTATAGGGTTAAAATAGTCCTCTAGAGACTTGAAGATTTTGTTATTCAATCCCACAATTCTGTTATCTCTTCATAAGCTCACAGCAAGGCCAGCTTGTTCTCCTTTCCTCCCCCTCCAGCCTTGCGCCGGGCAGGAGCTGCGTTATCGGGATAAACATGTAAGGATAGGCCTGGTTGGGGCCTCCAGAGGCTGTGCTTAGGCCTCTTGGATGGCGGAGGCATGGGGGGGGAGAACTGGAGCACTGGGGATGATAGATTTAGTTTTGGGCTGGGGGAAAATTCAGGGGATATGCTTATGGATTCTGTATCTGCTTTGTGATCTCTATCTGTAACTCTCTTTCCAAATACAATTCTGGTTTTTTTTCTCCAATTCGTTTGAGAGCTTCACTCTGTCGGCTCTTTAAACCCACGACAGAATTAATTGGTGGCCCGTACGGGGAACGAAAAGGTTGCTGATTTGCATAGTTTGAATTGGAGAAAAAAAAAATACAGAATTGAAGCTTTAAAAAAAATGGTGCCTCTTAGTGAAGTTGTACTGGAGAGTTGGGAGGCTTTGAGAGGTGAGCCGCTCCCCTCTCGGGTGGCAGAGAGGGCAGATGCTAGCGGCAGGCAGAGACTTGGAGGGTCTGAGGCGGTTGAGGGTGCTGCGGGCCCCCCACCCTTAAAGCGGCCGCGATTCGAGCTGACCCAGAGCATAGTGCCGAGAGGCGCCGCACAGGTCGAGCTGGAGGGGTGGGGTAGAGCGGAGCTGGTGAATCCCTGCATGTCCTCCCCTCCTGCTGCAGATCTGTGGGCTGAGAAAAATGCAAGTGGCTCCGGGGGGGGAAGGGCAGGCGGCTCCGGTCGTGCCGGCAGCCTGCCCTGGTCCCATAGCTCCGGGTGGCTACGGGATGGCACCAGGCAGGAACAGTGCACTCCTCGTAGGCGGGCTGGTGGCAGTGGCGGCCATCCTCTTGCTGGGCGCAGCCACTCCCTATTCGGGGGGTGAGCTGATGACTCCACAAGACACCATCATTTCCAAAAGCTATTTGCATTGGTGCTCACCTTGAGAAAAAAAAGAGCTGGACAGAGCCATGTGCTTCCTAACCTCAGCCTCACTGCAGACAGCACACAATGCATTAAACCCATGGCTGGAAGCTGTCTGCTGCCATCTGTGTTCTTCAAATCTCACCTTTTCCCCATTGTCTCATAGCAGTCATTGCCTCTGAGACCTGTGAATGGCGCAACCAAGAAATCCTTGAATGCTGAGAAAGTTAGGTCAGCTGAGCAACACAGGAGCCACCCACACCTAGTGGGTGTCACTGTGGTCTTAATGCCAAAGATGGAGACCTATGTTCTTATGCTGCAGGAAGTGTGATAGTATCCATCAGAACAAATTCCCCTATCCATCCAGTTCTTCATTGGACTACTGAAAGTGGAAAATCAAGAAGTACATTAGTCTATTGTACACGGGATATGAGCCTAAAGATTCCTTCTTGTTGTCTCTGAACTACCCCCATTTTCAAAAAGGGAAAGAAGGGTGATCCAGAGAACTCCAGGCCAGGCAGTCTCACCTCTGTGCCTGGTTAAGATCATGGAGCAGATCCTCCTGGAAACACTGCTGAGGCAGAAGAATAACAAAGAGGTGATTTGGAACAATCAGCATGGCTTCATCAAGGGCAAATTGTGCCTGAGAAACCTGGTGGCCTTCTATGACAAGGTTACAACATCAGTAGACAAGGGGAGAGCAACTGACATCATCTACCTGGACCTGAGCAAAGCCTTCAGCACTGTCCCGCACCACATCCTGGTCTCCAAACATGGACAACTCAGTAGATTAAAAAGTGTCTTGATGGCTGCACCCAAAGAGTAGCTGTCAATGGGTCCATGTCCCAGTGGAGGCAGTGACAAGTGGAGTCCCTCAAGGATCAGTATTGGGACCAGACTTGTTCAACATCTTCACTGGCGACATGGACAGAGGCACTGAGTGCAGCCTCAGCAAGTTTGCTGAGCGCACCAAGCTGTGTGGTGCAGCTGACAGCTGGAGGGCAGGGATGGCATCCAGAGGGACCTTGCCAGGCTGCAGAGGTGGGCACAAGCCAACCTCATGAAGTTCAACAAGACCAAGTGCAAGGTCCTGCAGCTCCGATATAGGCTGGAGAGCAGCCCTGAGGAGAGGGACTTGGGGATGCTGGTGGAGGAGAAGCTCAACATGAGGCAGCAGTGTGCAGCCCAGAAAGCAACCAGAGCCTGGGCTGCATCAAGAGAAGTGTGGCAAACAGGTCAAGGGAGGTGATTCTCCTCCACTCTGCTGAGAACCCACCTGGAGTACTGCATCCAATTCTGGAGCTCTTATTACAAGAGAGATATGAACATGCTTAAAGGTGTCCAGAGCAGGGCCACGAGGATGCTCAGAGGGCTGGAGCTCCTCTCCTGTGAAGACAGACTGAGAGAGTTGGGGCTGTTCAGTCTGGAGAAGGCTCCAAGGACACTTTATTGTGGCCTTCCAATACCTGAAGGAGGCCTACAGGAAAGCTGAGGAGGGACTTTTTAGGATGTCAGGTGGTGACAGGACATGGGGGAACGGAGCAAAACTCAGACTGGATGTTAAGAAGTTCTTCACCATGAGGGCAGTGAGGCACTGGAACAGATTGCCGAGGGAGGTGGTGGAAGCCTCACTCCTGGAAGTTTTTAAGGCCAGGCTGTATGGGGCTCTGAGCAACCTGATCTAGTGTGAGGTATCCTTGCCCATGGTAGGGGGATTGGAACTAGGTGATCCTTGAGGTCCCTTCCAGCCCTGACAATTCTATGATTCTAAGTATTTTCTGCATGAGAGACACCAGTGAATGATTTGAAATGGTTTTACAACCTGTTTCTGTGCCATGCAAACTCCATGAGACTGTTTCTGTGTCAAGGAACCATTGCAGAGATCCTCACGTTCTCCTATGACATGGGTCCCACTTTAACTTCAAAGAAATGAGCCCTATGGGCAGTCATCATGTTTACTCCATCCATTCCTTCTCCTCAGCCCTTGTCAGACATTTCTGTCAGTGGAGACTTTGACAGTCAGACCTCAGCTGCTTCAGAAATGTGAGGAAGAAGCTACTGTTTCCCAGGTGTTGAGGATACATGTGATCGCTCTTAGATGGGGCAGAAATGCTTTCCTGCAGCATCCTACATCCCTCTGAAAACACTTCTTATTCTCTGGAAAGTCTGTGATAATAGTGCCTATGTCTTTTCTTTCTGGGGACATATCCCGTGGTGAACAGTATTCCCAGCTAAAATATCCCATGATGAACAGTATTCTCAGCTAGAAATTCCTTATCAGATTTGCTCCCCTTGCAGCTGCAGTGGACAGCACTGCTCTTTCAGGATCTGCGGTGATGGGGATTAAAGGCCAGGGGTAGAAGTCTCAGGGCACTTTGGCTTGTTTTACAGATGACCCTAAAGGATCTGTTTGTTTCCTCTCCTGTTTCCTCCTGATTCACCAGCCTAACTCAACTGACTGGAAGTTAAAGATGAAGCTCTATTTGCAGCATAACACAGACTTACAAGCAGATACACACAGTCTGTGCAGGTATTTACAACTGCAGACAATTCTATACAAGTTAAAAGTGACACAGGAATTCAAAACCCCTCCCAACCAGCAGAACCACCCAGGAGGGCTCCGAACTAACTCCCCTCCTTCTTCCCACCCCCTCCCTTGTCTCAGAAGGCTTACATGCAGGGGTGAGATGCAACAAAAGCCAAGAGGTTAGAAGGAGAATGATTAGATTGGGTTACACAGATTGAAGGAGAGACAGTTTAAATGGCAAGCAGCAGCCAGAGACTGAGAATCTCTGTTTGTTTTGGCTATTATATATCTCTCAGCAGAACCAATGAGTGATGCAGACATCACTATAATTTTCTTTTTTCACAACCAATGATCTAATTTCTCTCATTAAAATATCCCAACTAGCCTCAAACCAGCACACCTCCTTATAAATCAGGTCACATTTCTGTTTTCAGGCTTTGATAAAAATATTACTGTAAATTTTTTGCAAATACCTTTGCTGAGGTACCTTAATAGATGCAGGTGATAATACCATGTGAACCTGGCAGGGTGAACCTGAAATCATGTTCCAGATTGCCAAAGTAGCAAATCACCTTTGTCCCTACTGAGCAGGCAAACATACATTCATATCCACCAAAATGTTCTTTCCTTAATATATTTGTCTGTGGTGTTGAGGGTAAGATTTGTTTGTTTCCAGATTTGTTCTCGTGCTGCTGTCAGAGCAGTATTTGTATGATATATTTGACAGAAACAAGTATTGGGCATATTTAATCCATCAAATCTGTGCAGGAGGCTGACTTGGGGAGTTCTGTGCCCTCAAAATCCCTGACTGCTGTAGGCGATGCCAGAAGAATGTTAGCAGCGTAGGCAGTTGTGTTTGATGTTTAGGATGCCATTTCTGTAAGAGGAACAGAGACAGGTTTCTCTGAGGAAGGAAAGTGGTTGCTGGGAAGGTAAACTGAAAGAAAATGGGGAATTAAGAAGCTGCTCTGTGTATATGATGATGGATTGTTACTGCTTTTTCCAGCTATGAATAAGACTGAGTCAGGGGGAGAGTGGGGAGTGAGCAGTCTGGCAGGGCAGTAAGATCACTCAGTAGCAGAGAAGATTCTCAGCTGGTTTTGCCACACAGCAATAAAATAGGTAAGGTGACTAGCAACAAATCTCTTCTTACTACACCAGATGTCAATGCACTGATATTTTTTTAAGTCAACAGAAAAGTGTAATGACATTGACTTGCATTAACCAGTACTGCTTATAAAATTGTATGAGTGGAGGCAGGTGAGGTGTGTGCCACCAGAACTAGACTCCAGGGCTGAAAAGTGCAGAGGGATCTACCACTGCTAATGTTGTTTCTTAGGGGGAAATACCATCTGCTCATTAAGTTAATTAGATAGAGGTAGAGATAGAGATAGAGATAGAGATGGAGATAGAGATAGAAATATAGAGATAGAGATATAGAGATAGAGATAGAGAGATATAGAGATAGATATAGATATATAAATGTTGATATATAGATAGAGATAGAGATACAGAGATAGAGATAGATAGATATAGAGATAGGTATAGATCGAGAGATATAGATGTAGATGTAGATGTAGATATAGATATAGATATAGATATAGATATAGATATAGATATAGATATAGATATAGATATAGTAAGAACCTTTTGGGGAGAGACTACTGACAAGGTCTTGCAATACCAGGACAAGGGGCAATGGGTTTGAACTGACAGAGGGGAGATTTAGACTGGATGTTAGGAGGAAGTTGTTTACAGTGAGGGTGGTGAGACACTGGCACAGGTTGCACAGGGAGGTGTTCAAGGCCAGGTTGGATGAAGCCTTGAGTGACCTGTACTAGTGGGAGGTGTCCCTGCCTATGGCAGGGATTTGGAACTGGATGATCTTTGAGATCCCTTCCAACCTTACCATTCTATGATTCTATGATTCTATAGATATAGATATAGATACAGATACAGATATATCTTAAATACCTTGTACTCATTATACAGGCTGTTATTGCTGACCATTTATTTAAAAAAAAAAAAAATCTTTGAAACTAAGTATTTCAGACCTGAATTTTAAATTCAGCAAACTAGTTTGGATTTACTTTAATAATTGCTGTAAAATGATACTCAGATTGTTGAAAATTGCCTACTTTATGACTTGTATAGTTTGGGGTTTGGGTTTTTTTTCATTCTGTTGTGGTTTTTTCCTTCTCTTGGAAAATGAATACTGGCTTTACTGTTGTTTTTAGTAATTCTTGCTTCTTTCCCACATGTCTGGAACTGATTTTCTTCTCTCTGTTTCTAATGGAGCTGAAGTGAACGCAGCACTTTGTTAAGCTTTCTTTTTGTGCCACAATATCATTAGATGTCCATAAAAAAGTAGAGCTTCTGTGGCACTTCACAGAGATTTAAGTCACTGATCATACTCAGCTTTGCACCAGCTTTAGTATAGGGTTTTGCTTTAACCTGGCACTTGACTCAGGTTTGGTCCAGCTGTGTTTCAGGACCTCTTGATAGCTGATAGACCCATTTGGCCCTGCTGCACACACCTGTGTAACCAGCACCCTCACCTGCTCTGTATCTGCTGCTTGCCTAGTGCTGTTTCCTGTGAGCAACACTCAAAAGGCCTCAATTTCCATTCTCTGCCTCTCCACCATTCCACCCTGCAACATACTTCTTGGATGACACAGTTTCTAAGAAACAGTTTAAAATAGCACTGTGTTAATAAATATTTCTTATTGGCAGAAAGACATTCAACCATTTGGAATTCTAAGCCTTACTGCTTGCCAAACAACTGTTAGGCACTCATCTGCTTGGCACCAAAATGCTGAGATGAAGGCTGCCTTCTGCAGGTTGCTCGGTGAACCCCCAAGAGTGCTGGGAGGAGGCTGGCATTACCTGTTGAGTAGTAGTTGCTTTAGCAAGCAGTATCTTACTGCATCATACTTCTCCTGTCGTGTGCCACTGCACCTTCCCCATGGTTCTTCACTCCATGGTCCCTTACCTGGTCAAGCCTTTCTGTTGCTTGATCTTTCCTACAGCACTGCCTTCCATAACCTTATTCTCTTCTACCGAGACCACTGCCTTCCAGTGACTGTTCCACCAACACCGGTGTTTGACTCTGCCTTCTGCCAGTATAGCCACAGAGCTGCCTTTGCTGCAGCTCCTGGCTCTGTTTGGCAAGTGCCAGAGAAAAACCTTTCTATTTCTGTCTAACAGTTGGGATTACAGATGACAAATGATGTCCTGTAATGCTCTAGTTCTTCCTCATCCTGTTGGTGCTACAGCTGTGTGTGAGCTTCTGATCTGAATGGCTGGCTGCCTGAAACAACTCCCCTTTTGAAACCTTACTTGTGGTTATCCTAAGGGCTGTGGGCATAAGAGTGCTGTCACGGGATAGCTGTTGGTTTTGCTGTCCTTCTGGCCTCCTAAGATCAGGGCAGTTCCTCTGGGGTGCTGAAAAGCACATGATAGTGATTGTCTTTTCACTGGGCTGCAGATAAGCTGTGCTGCTTTGCCTTTCCTTTGCTAGCTTCTGCTCCCTGCCCACCCTTTTCTGGGAACACCCTCCTGAGCATTTATCAACTGCAGAAAAAATAATCAAATTGTCTTAATCAGTTCATTTGTCTGTGGCTAATTGAGTGACAAGTAGTCTACATTCTTGCTGAATTTGGTGTTGATACGGCCTGCTCTCACAAGGCTCTGTTTTCTAATGCAGAACTGAGGGAAATGAACACACACTGAAAACCAAAACCAAAAACCCTACAAAAACACACCAAACACACAAATGAAAAAGACAAAAAAAAAAACCCCCACCAAAAAAAAAAGCACAAAAAAAATAAAGTGTGTTTGAGATACTGGAAACGAGATGATACAATGCACAGTTACCTTAGGCTATTTGCAATAAAGCACAGCAAAAGGCAGAAGCAGCAAGAGAAGCAGCAGCAACTTAGAGCTCCCCCCAACCTGCAGCCAGCCCAGCAGAAAACACCAGCACCCCAAACGCTGGAACTGAAAGCAGCAGCCAGAAGAGGAAGCTTCTCATGTTACAGTCTGAACTCCAAACCCCATAATACTTTGCTCCAGATGGCACTTTGATTTTGAAGCTGGCATGACAGCAGCATAGTATTGAGTATCAGCAGCTGATTCAACTCAACCAGTGGCATTCCCCAGCCATTGTTCTACACCATCTCTGTCATGCCCAGCAGCAATTAATATCAAGTGGCACACATCATACATCATCCACTGTTCTTTCTCACTCAAAACGAGATCACTTTGCAGTACACAGAAGACTTCTCACTGCAGATGTTTTAGAGCTCCAGCCTGTTCCAGCAGAGTCTGGATCAGTCCATGAGCAGTGGAAATGGTGGGGCTGTGTTTCCACCCTTGGGGCAGCTGGTTCCAGTGACTCCTTCCATCCCTCCAGGTGAAAGCAAACAGTGGCTTGTGCTTCCAACACATGGAGGTGTGGGGATCCCTGTCACCAGAAATACAGACAAGTGCCACCCCTTGGAGCTTGCTTGCATCGGAGTACACTTTGTACCTGTATCTCTTGTGAGTTTAACTTGCCAAGCCATAGATTCTGTACATAAACCCAGTTCTCCCTCTCCTCCATTTGATTGGAGGCAGGGCCCCTCTGATGCTGGCTGGAACCACTTGCATCTTGTGAAGCTGGTTTTGGGGTCCCTTTGGGAAGATCAGAAGCTCATCTGCCCTTTGTCCGTGATGCTCCACTGGAAACTGGGCCAGTGCTCTCAGGAGGAGAACCTCCTTTTAACTCCTGTACTTGTGCAGCCAGGAATGCAGTGGGCATTGCATCCCACCTCCACCTGCCCTCCTCTTCACAGGGTACACTGTGGTGTGGCCCTCCCTGATTCTTTACGTCAGACAGGGGAGCACTGCGCCTCGGGGCTGAAACCGGACTGTACAGGTGGGGAACAGAACCTGTTGGGTTTCAGTTACTGGAGCTCCCAGGCTACTTCACAGCTGAAAGACAGGCCCAGGACAGAGGAAGAGACTTCTGTTATATTGCCAGGACCTGCTGCTAATCATTTCATCTGCTCTTTGTCCTTGGCCATCTTCCAAAACCAGAGCTAAAACCCAAGTGAGCAATCCCAGCCTTTCTCTTGCTCCCATGATGGCTCATCCTCGTTCTTTGCCAAGAGCTGTTTTCTTTCCATGCAGGGGCAGCTGAACAGGCAGTTCTCTGGTGCAGCTGCCATGCCTGCTGCTCTGTCCCTAGGCCCAGAGACCTTCTGCTGCCCCTGAGCACTCTGAACAGTGATGAGAAGAGTTTGATTGGCACAGGCCAGACCCCAACACATCACAGTGATTTCTGTCTCTTGGGAACTTCCAGGCTGACGACAGACTTTGGAATCCAAACACTTCACCAGCTTGCCAGGATTTTGTCCTTGCTCAGCAGTGACATTCCAAAGCTCTGGAGGTGACCACTGCCTAGATCTTCCACACATCCTGCCACTCGCAGTTATCGGCACCAGCTCTCTGAGCAGCATTCTTGGGAGAGTCTTTACTGCTCTGAACAAAACCTCATGTGCCAGTAACCAGAACAGCACTAGCACAGCTCTAAGCCAAGGTGCCACTCAGCACTAAATCAGGCAGATGCAGGAGCACATCACCCTAGATGCAAGCACATCAGCCCTAGATGCAAACACATCAGCCCTAGCTGCAAACACATCAGCCTAGATGCAAGCACATCAGCCTAGATGCAAGCACATCAGCCCTAGATGCAAGCACATCAGCCTAGATGCAAACACATCAGCCCTAGCTGCAAGCACATCAGCCCTAGATGCAAGCACATCAGCCTAGATGCAAACACATCAGCCCTAGCTGCAAGCACATCAGCCTAGATGCAAACACATCAGCCCTAGCTGCAAGCACATCAGCCTAGATGCAAACACATCAGCCCTAGCTGCAAGCACATCAGCCTAGATGCAAACACATCAGCCCTAGCTGCAAGCACATCAGCCTAGATGCAAACACATCAGCCCTAGCTGCAAGCACATCAGCCTAGATGCAAACACATCAGCCCTAGCTGCAAGCACATCAGCCTAGATGCAAACACATCAGCCCTAGCTGCAAGCACATCAGCCTAGATGCAAACACATCAGCCCTAGCTGCAAGCACATCAGCCTAGATGCAAACACATCAGCCCTAGCTGCAAGCACATCAGCCTAGATGCAAACACATCAGCCCTAGCTGCAAGCACATCAGCCTAGATGCAAACACATCAGCCCTAGCTGCAAGCACATCAGCCTAGATGCAAACACATCAGCCCTAGCTGCAAGCACATCAGCCTAGATGCAAACACATCAGCCCTAGCTGCAAGCACATCAGCCTAGATGCAAACACATCAGCCCTAGCTGCAAGCACATCAGCCTAGATGCAAACACATCAGCCCTAGCTGCAAGCACATCAGCCTAGATGCAAACACATCAGCCCTAGCTGCAAACACATCACCCTAGATGCAAACACATCAGCCCTAGATGCAAACACATCACCCTAGATGCAAACACATCAGCCCTAGCTGCAAACACATCACCCTAGATGCAAACACATCAGCCCTAGATGCAAACACATCAGCCCTAGATGCAAACACATCAGCTCTAGATGCAAACACATCAGCCCTAGATGCAAACACATCACCTCTAGATGCAAGCACATCAGCCCTAGATGCAAGCACATCAGCCCTAGATGCAAACACATCACCCTAGATGCAAACACATCAGCCCTAGCTGCAAACACATCACCCTAGATGCAAACACATCAGCCCTAGATGCAAACACATCACCCTAGATGCAAACACATCAGCCTAGATGCAAACACATCAGCACAGTGAACACACCACAGGGAAAACAGTGACATCTCTAAACCTCTCCTGACAAGCCTGAGCCTTACTGAATGCTTTTCTTATCTCCCTTCTTGTTAACTCAACCCTTTTGTCTCTGCCAAAATCAGCTGTCTTAGTTAAAAGCTTCTTTCAAGGCCCAAGCTGGGACACCACGTGAGGACTGTCCTGGGTTAACACTGCCTGCGCTCATAAGCCCCTGACTCCCAACACAGAAGTAAAGTAACACAAAACCCCATCAAAATCTGGGTTGAGACAGAGAGCTTTACTGGAAATGAGCTAATACAATGCACAATTACCTTACCCTGTTTCTGAAAAAGCACAGAAATATCCAGAAGCAGCAGCAGCAGAAGCAAGTGACCTATGAGTCCCACCCCCCTCAGCCTGCAGCCTGCCCAGGGAAGACCAGCACCCCAAACCCAGAGACCGAAAGCTGCAACCAGAACAGGAAGCCTCTTGTGTTGCAGTCTGAACTTCAAGCCCCATAATACTTTGCTCCAGGCAGCATTTTTCATTGTGAAGCTGGCAGGACAGCAGCATGGCATTGAGTAGCAGCAGCAGATTCAACTAAAACCATGCCAGTTGCCTAGGGCACTGAGGGTGGTGGCTTGACTGTGTTTGTTCTTCTGGCAACTTCAGGTTTGTTTTGATTGGAATTAGATAACATCTTTGAAAGTCAGATTTTTACTTTGGATCTTTTGCTTTGGCCAGGTGATTCTTCTGGCTGCTTTTTTCTTCTCAAATCTTTACCTATATGAATCTTCACATTTTAGCATATTGTGTGAAGACTGCTCTTGGTCACTGCCTCTCATTGCTGTGCCAGTCTTCATAGAATCATTGAATGCTAAGGTTGGAAGGGACCTCAAAGATCATCCAGTTCCACCCCCCTGCCATAGGCAGGGACACCTCCCACTAGCACAGGTCACTCAAGGCCTCGTCCAGCCTGGCCTTGAACACCTCCAGGGAGGGAGCAGCCACAACCTCCCTGGGCAACCTGTGCCAGTGTCTCACCACCCAACTCTTCTCCATGTTGGCATGCTCAGCCATGGGATGGATCCTGGTAAGACCTCATACTCTGACTCCAATCACCCTCACCTGGCTGTACCCTAGAGGTATTTGGTATTGATGGCAGAGCCCTGCCCCTGGCAGTGGTTAATGGCATCTGTAGGGCCAAAAGGAACATTTTCTTTCTCTCCATGGTCATACACTGTCCTGGATTGTCTGTGCTGTACTGTGCTGCTGTGAAGCACAAGTTTCTGCCACAGCCACAGCACTCTTGCTGTGGTTGCCTGGGATTCCCATTCATGCTGTGTGGTGCTTTATTCCATGTGTGTATATTCTAGAGTTTTCTCAATGGACCTTTTCCCCACGAACTCTTGAGAAGACTGGTGGCTGAAGGGCTGTTTGGACTATTTGAGTAATGTTGTTATGAGCTTGGCTACGCTCTCCTATAGCAAAAAGCAGCTGTCCACTGTGTTTAAAGGCTTGGGGCTGCCAGGGAACCTCTGATTTATAAATGGCCTCTTCTCAGCTTCCTCCTCATCTTAAGAAGATATAAGCAGGTAATAAGCTAGTTGCCAAGAAGACAGTGGAAATAAACTTCAAAATTCCTCCTTGCAAAATTATTTATTTAACAGTTTTATCCTGATGTGTGTTTCATGCTTTAATCACCTGTCTGTGGTTGTGAACCAGGCCAGTTGTCTTAATCTGATGCTGCTAGGCTTCAGAGCACTGATCCCAGAGTCCTGTCTGGGTCTGTTTTCTCTCTTGTCACTACATGTGAAGGTTTCTGTTGGCTTTCTGGTAGATGCTGCATTGGACTGTAACTGATTTTACACTAAGGACTGATGTCTGCTTTTCTTTCAGTCCTATCTGAATTGCTGTGGTTTATGGAAGCAATCAGTATTCAGTATTGTATTGAACTCTTTCACTGTGGCTTTCTTTCAGGGACATGACTTGTGTTTGATTGCCATTGCCAGTTTCCCTGGGTGCTGAAGCTGTTCAAGTGCCTTTAGTAATGGCTCTGTTCCTGTTACAGCTACTTTTTGGAACTGGAGCTCTGGTATCTGCTGATATCTCCACCTGAAAGCTGATAAAAAGGACAAAGTCTAACAGCTGCTGTCAGGGCTCTTCCAAACTCCCTCCATTCCTTTTCATCCTTCCTGGCCACTTCCTTTGATGGTAATTCTATTATTCCAGTTCCCAAAGCTCATAATCTCAAAGTCCTCTTTAAGTCTGAGCCTTCTTCAGAAGCTGATGGTAATCAGATTAGATGTGGAACAGCCTCAGTATCACCCCAATACTGAAAAGCCCTTTGTGAGGAACTTAGCCGGGTACACAGGGCTCTGGAACTGTCTCTTATCTGCAGCTCCCTATTCCTGCTTCATTTGCACATTGATCTCATTTGTCTTTCAGAACATAAAAGTCTTTAAGCATCTTTCTCCTCTCGTGAAAGTCACAGTAATGTTTGATGAAAAAGATTCACATCTGTAACTCATCACTTGCCACTTTTAGTCACTGTTACATCAAGACCATGAATTTGCTAAAAAGAAAACCTCGCCCTTAGAAGGGGCTGTGGGAAGGCCCCAGCCTGAGGTGCTTGAGGTTCATATGTACAAATACCTTCCCCAGGGAGAGCCAGAGGGACTTACATAAGCATCAGGGTTTGCATCCAGAGCTGCTGACAAAGCAGCCTCTCTTTGATAGATGACTTCACTATAATGTTCTAATTCCCAGCAGATTTCCAGGTGTGTTCACCATGTTCTGAATGAAACCTGTCCATTGTTATAGAGGGGTGGCTCAGGTCAGCTCTATGGGATCCATAGCTCCTCCTCTGTCTTTGGACCAAAGTCATCAGGTGTATTTTTCACAGATAACCCTTACAAAGGTGTCTGTTCAAACACTTTCAGGGCTGGATACTACTGTTCTGAAAGTGCAGACATCTGCCACTTCAGCCATGCAGGGGTTTTCTGCATCTGTGGGCCAGGTTCTGCCTGTGTGGGGTGAAAGCTTTCCTGGTGACACAGGCTTGCTGCCCAGTGCAGCCCCGTGTCTGTCTGTTTCAGGACAGAATGTCAACACTGCAAACTATTACAATTTCTACCAGATTTTGTCATTCAGTTCTTTTAGAACTGTGATTCTTAAAAGGGCATTGAGAGATGCACACATCAGTAAAACACAGGCAGCCTTTGTATCCAGTCCTGTAGCCAAGGACAGATTTGAGCTAGATTTTCTGTTCCAGTCCTTTCAAAGATAAAACAGCCTGTCTTTTAATTTTGTATCAAAGAACATTCTTGACATCTTTCAAACTGAGATTAGGTTAGCAAAGACATACCCTGGCTTATGCTGGAAAATGAAACAGGTTCCTAATTGTCAAAAGATTAATCCTTGGCAGTCATCCAGGGCAATATTTGCTGTAGCAACTTGGTATCCATCACAGTTAGGGACCAAAGGTCTCGTCGTGTGTGTATTCCTCGCAGCGGTACTGCAGCAGGGCAGTGCAGCATCACTACCCTGGGCTGTTAGTCCCTGGGAAACTCTATCCATTCTTCAATTAGTGCCCTTGAAGGGGTCACAGGCTGATGACCAGACTGTTTCTAAAGATTGAGATATAAAGCTCGTTTATATTAAAAAAAACCCAACCCAACCAACCAAAAAAAAAAACCAAAACCCAACCCTGATCGTTTTGTACGTCACAGTGTTTCTGTGATGGGCTTTAGCATTTTTGCTCCATCAATACTAATAAATCACAGAATCACAGAATGTCAGGGGCTGGAAGTGACCTTGAAAGATCATCTAGTCCAACCCCCCTGCCAGAGCAGGATCACCTACACCAGTGCACTATTATACAAGAATATTAGTGCAATGGGAGACTTTTTTTTTGTGTTGATAGTCACCTTTACCTGTAGGTTGTTGCTGCTTAAATGGAGTATTTATCTATATATTAAATTGTCCTGCTTACTGAAGTGCAAAGCTGCCATAACAGCCTCTTCATCTGCCAGAATTGTCCTTGGTTTTGGGTACCATCTTTTACATGAGAGGAACATAACCAGGGCTAAGGCCTAGTTGTCCTGCAAACCAAACTGAAGAGGAGGTTGATATACCTCATAGAAAGTATTGAAGTTAGCCATCCTAACATCCAGTTTAAACTGGCAGAGGGGAGGTTGAAACTGGATGTTAGGAGGAAGCTCTTTGCAGTGAGGGTGGTGAGACACTGGCACAGGTTGCCCAGGGAGGTGTTCAAGGCCAGGTTGGACGAGGCCTTGAGTGACCTGTACTAGTGGGAGGTGTCCCTGCCTATGGCAGGGGGTTGGAACTGGATGATCTTTGAGGTCCCTGTCAACCTAAACCATTCTATGGTTCTATGATCCGAAGCTTTGTTCTCTTAGTGGAACACAAAACTGAAAAGTGCTGCCCCTGTATCCCCCTACTGCTCTGCAAGCCACCTTTGCTGTGGTTTGGGTGAGTACTGCAGTGGAGTTTTAGAACATTTTTCAAAGGGATCTTATCTCTCTTCTCCATCACAGAAACAATGATTCAGAAAATGGTGCCCCTTGGTTTGACAGTCACTGCTGCCGATTCCGTGTGCCCCTTGACTTCCCACACTGCTTGCTGGCAGGAGACTGCCTACAGTTGTCAGCATGGCAGGGAAAAAATGGAGAAGAATTCAGTCTGCTGCAGAATGATCATGAGAAAGGAGGGGAAGATTTAAACACTTGGATGTGGCTTCATTTGACTACCACTATGCACTGCAGAGGCTGTGTGATGGTTTGGGAGTTCCCTGCCCCCCCCCCCTTTATAAAATGCCCCAGACTAGACTCAGCCAGCTGGAAGTTAAGGACCGAAGCTCTATTTACAGCTCAGCACAATGTACAAGCAGAGATTGACACAACAGACAGGAATAGTTACAGAGATATACAAGGTAAAGGTACACAGAAACACAATTCCCCTCCCAGCAATCAGAGTCCCCAGGAGGGGCTCCCAACCACCTTCCACCTTCTCCCCACCCCTCTGCCTTACCCCAGGGTCTGCCTTACCTGCAAGGTGAGTTTGGAGGATGGGCCAGGGGGGTTAGAAGCAGAGTGGTTAGTGAGGTTATACAGCAGAGAGGAGAAGGCAAGAAGCTAGAGAGACCAAGACTCTCAAGCCCGAGTGTCTGTGTCTTATCTATGTTTATGTTCTTATCCATCTCAGCAAGCCTATGAGTGCAGCAGACATCACCACCGTTTGCTTTTCACAGCCTATAATATAATTTTCTCCATTAAAATATTCCAGTTAGCCCCAAAGCAGCACAGGTTGACAGAATGATGGGGTGCAGGTAGGATCAGGACTTGATCCCCTCACTGACGAATCTCTGCCCGTTCAGTGCTTTATAAGCAGAAAGGAAAGGCACAAACTGACAAGAGGCTTCTGCTGCACTGCCATCTGCATTTGGATCCCTCATTTAAAGCTGACATGCACAAAATCATATGTAGCCAGAAAACTCCCTAGTGAGGACCCAGCTACATGTATCAGTGTGTCAGAGGTACTCAGTTAAGGCTGGCATTATTTACGTGTGGCAAAGTCCCTCTAGAGCTCTGTTTCAGGTAGTGTAATATCACTGAGTGTAGTCTGGGACTTGTACCACCTGCCCTGGACCAAACCACGTGGGCTTTGGATGTGAATGGAGAAGGCATGACAGAGATGTCAAACACTACTCTTCTCAGATGTGGGGCAAATGCTACCATATCCTCATTTAGATGTGGCAGCTGCTGTAACTTACTTAATGTCATCAAGAAAATATAGCCAAGTTTCTACAAACTGAGTCTGCCTCTATCACACAGCCTCCTGCAATGCCTTAAATGAACTGCATATTTTGGTTTCTCAGGAATCTCCCTTTATAACCCACTATACTGCTTGATTATTTCCTCTGTGTTGTACAGGAAACAGTAAGTGATTAATAACCATCCTCAGTTTTACTTCTCTCTCTTGCTGCAGCCTCGTAATGAAATAATGTGACCCACAGATGTCTGAGGCAAGCAATCCATTGCTTTGGTACCAGCTGCTGCTGGAGCTTGCCCAGTGAAAGTGAGCTGTTGCAGGGAGAGAAGCTCAGGTGTTCCTGCTACTTTGATCATCTCTTTTTGTTTTTGTTTTGCATTAATTTTGAGTGTGCTGAAAATCCCCAACGAAGCACTCTGGAAAGCAGCCTGCAGTGAGTCCCAGGCTCAGGAGGGAGCTAGTAAGCAGGTTTGCTGAAGAAAGGCAGAGCTAGCACTAAAAATTAACATGTGCTGGCTGTGGAAATGCTAGGAGATGTGGGAGGTGCATCATATATTTCAGTGCTGGCTTGATTCTCTGCCAAAGGGGAGATTGACCTTAGCAAGGCTTTTGACACTGTCTCCCATAACATCCTTGTGAGCAAGCCCAAGAAGTGTGGGCTAGAAGGACAGTGAGATGGGTTAGGGACTGCTTACACAACAGAGTGCAAAGACAGAGTGAGCTGTGCCCAGCCCAGCTGTGACTGCTGCAGTCCCTCAAAGATCAGTACTGGGTCCAGTCCTGTGTTTATCAGTGACATTGATGAGGGGACAGAGTCTGCTCAGCAAGTTTGCTGATGACACCAAACTGGGAGGCTTGGCTGACACACATGGAGGCTGTGCAGCCATCCAGTGACACTTGGACAGGCTGAGAGCTGGGCAAAGGAACCTGATGAGGTTCAACAAGGACAAGTGCAGAGTCCTGCACCTGGGGAGGAACAATAAACTGCAGCAGTACAGGTTGGGAGGTGACTGCTGGAGAGGA
>WBNM01012262.1:55538-66272 GCA_013399055.1 Ramphastos sulfuratus
TTGGAACTGGATGATCCTTGAGGTCCCTTCCAACCTTACCATTCTATGATTCTATGATTTGAAAGTATTAATCCTAGCTTTAAACGCTTGGTTTCAAAACGTTGCCCTAAAATTCATAGTAATACTACATCACACCATCTAAAAACCTACTCTTGGAATGTTTGTGGCTTGGGGAATTCAGCAGCAATTTTTTCATAGGAAAACTGTTTTATGTCAGTGTTTAAATATTTCATAGAGTTTTTAAGTAAAGAATATATTACATTGCTGTTTTCTTTCCCATAGACTGACTAATCCCAGCATCCCTAACTCCTACAAACAATAACCTCACAGCTCTTAAATCACTCGGGTTTGAAAACGTAAATTTAAATAATAAATTGCTATGGAAAATGTTGGGGTTTTTAATGAAGAGAATTTGCCCCTATCATTCTGTCTGTGACAACTCCCACTAAGGCAGGATTGTGGGATTTTTTACTAGCCATCCATTAAAAGTGGTGACCAGTACTTTAAACGAGCAGGCTCTGTGCCACCTGATATATCTCAACACAGTTTCTCAGTAATGAGGTCCCACATAGACCTCAGAGATCTGCATATCAAAATGGTTGAAAAGCATTATTGGAGGAAAGCTCTGATCAATAAGGCATTTCTGTGGTTACCTTTCATATTTCACTCATAGTTTTGGCCCCAGGAGCTGCAGTTTAGCTCAGAAGGGTGTTTAAACCTAGGTTGTCAACCTTCAGAGCTGTCTGGTTTTGAATGGTTGTGTTAAGTGAAGCATTTGCCGTCGGCCCTGTCCACTAACAGGTGGTCTGATTGTAGTGCTGCACATGTGCCAGCTGTGTTGAAGATGAGGAAACTACAACAGCATGCTGCCTCTGGCAGATTTAGGTCTAGAGAGTTTACTCTTAGAGGTCCCCCTTGCTGGAAGTTACATGGTCATGCCTGCTTGTGCCAGCTTCTTCCTCTCTATCAAGTGTATGCTGAAGTTGACTTTCCAGCAGCTCCTACTTTTGAATGAGACCACTGAAAGGATTTATTTTCCTTGGCTGTAAAGCTCAGCTCTGTAGCAGTCTATCTTGCTGCACCCTACCCCACATTGTCCTTGGTGGATATAGGCTAAATGTGAGCACTGGCTCCTTGTCTCTGTCTGCCAGTGCTGGGAGGTAGGCCTTCATGACAGCTGCTAAGGAACACGCCTCTCCCATTCTGGCCTCCTGGCTAGGCGACCAGCGTCGTCATGCTGGAAGGAGTCCTGTCTCCATCTGGACAGGTGACACCCAGCAGTGCATACCACACATTTAGAAGTTGTCTTTTTAGCTAAAGTGCTTTTAGCTGGCCAGGGGCAAGGTTACTGATGACTAAGATGACTAGCTAATGATTAGACAGAGTTGGGGCTAAGGTAATGAGAGAATATGGAGCAGGACCTTCCCAGAAAACATCTGGATTGCCCAAACACCAAACTTGACTCTTAGGGGAAATCCAGCAAGTTTTACTAACCTGCATAGCACTTTTTCTTCTCACTGATGAGAAACCAGCAAAAGCTTTGTTGTGTTTGTATCATTACTGTGCCCCTTTTAATAAACTTGGTGAAGTATAAATGACCACTAAGCTCAGCTCCAGTTTATTGGGTCACTGGGGATGTTAAGAGATATCCCCTGGTTTCAGTGAAGCTCCACATAGGTGATCAAAATGCCCATGTGATAAATGGTGCTCTTGGTATGCTCAAAGGGTATTTTCCTAACTTTTGAAACTTCAGGAGTGTTATCAAAAGAGCTATTTCATGACTTTCACCTCAACCCAGTTCATTTGGGAGGCAGATGCAAGACAAATAAAAAGATCTTTCCCCCCACACAAACTTTCCAACAGATCTCTCTCTCTGTATCTCAGCTCAAGAAGAGCATAACACGACTGAAGGCACTAACTTGCTTGTATTCTTAACTATTAGGAGGTACAAACTAACACAAAAATTGCATGGTCGTAATGAGAGTGTTTTATATAAGATATGCATGCACCCAGGCACGTGCAAGGAGATGAGACAATGAAAAACCTCCAAACGTTTTGGCTAAGTCCTGAGCTGTTGACCAGATTCCTTGGATGGATCTAATGGGGAGATCAGAATGTTGCTAGCCAAGTGGGACCAGTTCCTCCCCAAACTGGGCAGTTGCAGAAATGGCAGAGCACTTACGCAAGGTCTCCAGCCCTCTGCTAGCGATGCTGCGTGAAAGACAGTGCCTGTCACAGTCCTGCTCGCAGCACTTCTCGTGGGCTTGGACACCTACTCACACAGGCTCCTTCTCCACTGGAGTGTGACAGATGGTCCTGAGAGTCAGCAAAAGACTCACACGGTTCCTGCCTGTGTTGCTGGTTATAGCTTGGATACTGCAGGGGCTTCAAAGGCTCTCAGAACAAGAGGCAGTCAGGCCACGGAGCAGCGTGCTCGTCTGTATTGGCGGCTAACACACAGACCTGCTCTCGCCAGCCAGCCGTGGTTCAGAGCTCAGCTGAGCGAGAAACTGACCCCATAGGTATGCCCACACCAATGCTGTGATGTAATGGGAGATGCTTGGCATTCAAACTGTGTCACAGGGCTGCAGCTGAGCCCTGGCCTATTGCGTTTATGAGCGTAGGTAGAGTCAAGAGAAATTGAGACATCTGTGCTCAGAGCCTCTGAAATTCGTGAGGGAGAGTTTGTAGAATATTGTTTGGATCCAGATTCCCAATATGGTTGAGGATTGTTTGTGATGCAGAGTGGTGACTGCGTCTTGACTAAGGCCAAGGATGATAGACAAGACAGTGTACTTTGCTAAAATGCAGACATAAATATCCAGTAAATATCCATCCAGTGTGACAATGTGGAACCATCAGGAGGAGAAACATTCCTATGCTGAGCTGTGCATTGTGTGTAAGCAGTAATAGCTAAAAGCTAAGTCTGGTATCTTCACAGAAACTTGGACTGTGCCATCATGACTGCGACTACAGATCTTGAGGTGAGGGTTCAGGCAGGAGGGATGTGTCACCTTTAATGATATTAATACTTTGCTGCTTATGCCTACTGTTAGATTTCGTGTCCCACTATATAAACTTTTTATCAAAAACTTTCTGGAGAATTTTATCTTCTCATACCAAAGATCTTTTTTTATTAAGATATGTTTCTGGTCCCGTTGGCAGGACCTTATTATCAGCATTTTAAAAGCTTCCCAACAGTAAAGTTATGAGCCCTGAAGCTGTAGCTTTACACATATATATATATAGGCATTCCCTGCTGCTCCTCCAGCATTTGAAGGCCTATAAGATCTTCCACTCTATTGTTTTTAGGATTATGTTTGTTGAAGACAGTAAAGTGAGAGATGAATCAAAAGGATTTTGTGATCATCAAGATTTACAACATGTACATTATATTACATACTTGAGTAGGGTTAAAATAACAACCCAACTGTAATTTAAAGAGAAGATGGGGGAGTATAAAAGAGGATATTTTTTTATGTAGTTATCTAGTAAACAATGCGTGAGATTACACAGCTTGGACAATAATTAGTAGGGACACAAAGCTTGTCTTGGAGTGATTTTAGTACCTTTCTGTTACCTCTTTTGCAGGTCCTGGCCCACTTTTGTATTTCTTAATTACTCAGTTTTACCAGCCCCAAATATAAAATAAATCATGGTACTGACATACACATTAAAAATCAAAATAATAGTAATCAAGAGTAATTCTTCCTTATCCTTTCATTTCCTGGCCTTTCAACATGCCAGTCTGGACATGTTTGTAAGCCATTGTCCTTAAAGCTGAAGGCTTCTTCCTAAATGAAAACTGAGTTGCTCACCTGACTGCTGAAACTTAGATCAAGAGAAGAAAAAGGGGATGGGGGGTGTGGGGTGGGTGTTAATCTCACTATGAAGTTGAGAGGTTTTGCAAAATTATTTCATATTTTTTTCCAAACTTCAGTACCTTTCTTTAAGGGTGTTGGAGAAGATGTGGAGTCTTAATAAAACCCTTTTATTTAAAATCATCACAGCAGGCACTATGACTCAGTCTTGCAAGAGCCATCACAGATGCTCTGCTTTGCCATGTGGTTGCTCATGGCAGGAGCTGCTTTTAAGCTGAAGATCTTTCCATGGTGGAAGTGGAGTCCTGCTTCACCGCCCCGTGTGGCTTGCGTCTCTATACAGGCAGCAGGACTGATTTGCAGGCGGCATTCAGCCACCGAAAGTACCTTTGGTGATGAGCAAGGAGCAGGCGATCCTGGCACTTGCATCCTGACTGCCACTGGGCTGTAAGTGCTCCATGTAGCCAAGAGTGATCATTAGAAAAGTGCTGCTTCCTGAAGCACAGTGTAGACTCCGTACAGCTCTGCAAAGGACAGAATAGAGACCCAAGCAGCAGACATGCATAAGGTTGTGCTGGGATGAGGTAGGCGTTTGTGTGTTTAAAGATTAAATAAACCTCTCTTGGGCTGTTTGTAAATTGTGATTTTAACTCAAAAGTATCAATGTTAAACTGGTGGCCAGTGAGAGGCTTTGCAAGCATTGTTTGAGTCTGGTACAATGGAACCGATACCTGCTTGCAAAAGGGAAAACCAAAGAAGACAGCAGTGCAGTACCATTAAAAGGATGTGTATGTCTTGTCAAGGAATTTATGCCACAGCAAACTGCATGGACTTTATAGCTCTCACTCAGTGAGTAAGGCTCCAAGCCCAAGACTTTATAAAGTCTGAGCGTGAGACATTTGGATCCAGGTTTTGACAGAGTAGCAGAACTCATACGCACATACAGGTTCCAGTTCTGAACTGATGCTTTGTTGAGTCCAGTGCTAGAGCTCTGAAGAAAGTGCAGCATGCTCTGAGCATCCTAAAAAGGTTTAAAATTACAGGCTGCCTGTGGAGGGTGTCACAAAGTATTTTTGTTCTGGACCCCATATGATCCTTTGCCTCTCGCTTCCAGCATCTCCTCTTAAAGAGGCCTCTTAATTACGTAAAGACCTTTGCTTTGTCAGTTGATTTTCTGTGGTTCTTGTCACCGCACTGTTTTCCTATTTGTCATCTTTTCTTCCTCCTTTAGTTGGGTATGTGTTTGAAGTTAATTGTAAAGGAATAAAAATTGCACCCATTTATTTACATAGCAGCTGTCAAAGCACAATATTCTGTTCTCCAGAAGTAAGCACGCACAAAAAAGTTCGGCACTTGATTTGCTGTCTGAAAATTGCAGGGTCTTGTGTTTTCTAACTCCTCCTTCTTTTCATGACTAATGGTTAAAAGGGGAAAAAAATAACCTGTCAGGAGCACAAATCTCTGAGTTACTGTCACACCAGTGTCACTTGCTAAAGCTGTGTAATAGGCTTGTGGGAGAGATGTTCAGAGGAAAGAACTATCTCTGTATCTTTCAGTGGAACTCAGAGTAGGAAAGCTGTAGGAATTCCTTATGGTGCTCTTGACATCAGCTCCATCTCCTCAGCTCTTGTTCGGGCTGAAAGAAAGAGCTGTTTTGTTGTGTTGTGTTGCAAGAAAGTAAAATAAAATCTTAACTGTGTTTTTCTTTTTACTATTGGGAGCATAATAAGGTCCCTTAAGAAAAAGAAAGCCAACCAGTAAGCCTGGGATGTCTCATTTCTTTAACAACTACATAGTGTGTGCAGCTGAGAGTTGCCAGTTGGATCCTAGCAGGGGAGAAACCACTTTAATTTGTTTGGTATGTATATGGACTAACATTTTTCTTGCCGTGGAATACTTGTTTGTCATCACTCCCCCTTTGTGTTTATGTTCTGCTTGGAAATAGTCTCTATGGTGTATATGCATTTGCCAGGATGTGCACATAAACAATGTTCCATTATGGCTTGCTCTGCATACTCCTTATTTACATCATATACATTTGGCAGTAAACACGTTGGGGAATGACAGAGAGCAAACTCTTCTAGGCCCCTTTTTTTTCAGTTAGTCCAGACTTTCTGCCATATGCTTACTGAAGTCCCACTTCTATTCATGTTTTTATTAGGTAGAAAAAAAGTGTCCAGACTCCCAACAAAGAAGCTTTTGTTTTCTCTGTCAAAAAAAATCTTCTCCTATGAAATGTTGATAGAAGTACTCAGAGCCCTTGTGGGGGTGCAGTCTGAACAGGCCCACGGTGGAAGCACAGGAGGGCAAAGCGGGGAAGCTGGGGTACAATTTTTGCTTCTTTTGTGCCACGAACCAGTGTCAGTTAACTTTCTGTTTCTCTAGTTTTCCATTTGGCAGCCAGGGCCATACCCCTCATCCCAATGCTGATCGTGAAGGTGATATTTTTAAAATGTTAAAGGTTTTCAGAATTTTTGTCTGGAAGAAATGAGAGAAGCAAACTACAGTTTTAGTGTAGCATAAAACGGAAGCTTGACTTAGAACATACACTGTTTAGTAAAACTACAGAACCATGGTAAAAAAGTTTTACAGTGGCATGAATCATTTTTAATGACTCTATGCTTTAAAATGGTCAGATTAGATCTTTTTTTTCTCATTGATTTTGTATTTGGTTAATGACCCCAGTCCTGAGCTCATAAAGCTATATATAAGATGTAAAAGATACGGGAAAATATCTTTAACCTCTACATGGAAACGATGTGTTTCTTTTGACATTGAAATACTGCAATGACCTGGTAATGTTTTCCAATGTTTTAATTTTTGCTGATGTACAAAAATATCATAGGAGAGCTGATTGGTAATTATTACATGTGGTCTTGCATAAATTTCTTCCTAATTAAAAAGCTTCTAAATTCTGAATAATCAATTTATGAAGGTATGTGGTTTTGACAAATTATGCATTTAATTTTCAAAGATTTATTAGAAATTTGACCTGCAGCTAGTTAATTATAGTTATACTACTGATGCAGTAATACTGGAGATTGATATAATGATATGGTTGCAAATCTATTTTGGTACTGCCTGCCTTAGCAGCAGGATGTGGGCATACACCTAGATATGTGCTGCCGTTTATTATGAAGGAGAGCATTAGTTTAATGAAGAATATTTGATAAGTATGTGTTGGCTTTTGTATCAATAGAGTTTCCTGAACCTAGTCCTTCAAGTTCTACCCTTTTAGAGGCTACATTTCCAATGGCATCAGTGATAATGTTAGATCAATAAGGGTAGCATAATATTAACTTAAAAAAAAAAGAAAAATCCACAGTAAGAAATTCAATGGATTCTTGGTAGTTAATTTTCAGACCACAAAATATTTCTGAAGTACCTCTTTTTGGACTAGTCTCCTATTCACTATATTGGTACTCTTAGTTTTATAAATTTGGACAGCTAAGTTACTCCAGAAGAGTTTGCAGCATATTATGCAACAAGCAGAATTAAATAATGAATGTAGTTTCAAATGGTATCCTTTTTATGGCACCTGGATTTGCAACCATACAAGGAAAATAGAGGTGAATTTTTAGAGCATGAAATGCTTAGAGAAGCAAGCCTTATCTTAAACATATAGTAACATACCTTTTAGTAACATATAGAGGTTACCTGTATCGTTAATGTAACTAAGAAAAAAAAAAAAACAACTTTAACAAGGTTCTCTGTGTTATTAGAACTAATTTCTATTTAAAAAAAACAACTTTAACAAGGTTCTCTGTGTTATTAGAACTAATTTCTATTTAAAAAAAACAACTTTAACAAGGTTCTCTGTGTTATTAGAACTAATTTCTATTTAAAAAAAACAACTTTAACAAGGTTCTCTGTGTTAGTAGAACAACCTAATTTCTATTTTTTTTTTCCTGGCTACTCCTAGCATCAATGTGGGGTCAGGAGCTGCTACTGGTCAGTGAATATTCTTTATGAAGAGATGTTGCTGGGTGAAAGACAAGGATCAGAGGACTTGGTTCAAGGCTTTTCTCTTCTGAACTCTCAGCTGAGAGCATCCCAGGGTCTTGCAGAGGAAAGGTCTTGCCCTGCTTGTCTGAAACAGGGCAGTGGCAGTGGTGCTTCCTTTTCCTAGCCTTGGTTAGTGCCTGTGGTACCATGAGTGCAGTTTTGAGTGGGAGTTCCTTTTCCCTAATGGTACACAGCAGTAAAGCAGGACTGAATGAGGTGCTGTGAGTAAAGATCTGTGCCCTTCCTGGTCCCTGAGGTCTGTCTCACTTTCTTGCAAGGGTGGAGACTAACGGGGCCAAATTACAACATTTTAAAATCAGAGAGCTTTAGGAGTCTTCATCCTAGATGTTGACATTTTGAGCTTCAAACTTTGTAATTCCTGATGCCCAGAAGAACAGGGATACTATTATGCTAATTGTATGTATTTGTGCTTGTATTTAATGAATATACACACAGAGGCAATGCAGTTCTTAGAGCAAAACAGGGAGATTACTGTAAAGAAATGAGCTGAGATGCTTACATAATGATGTCAGTAATTCAGATGGACTATAAAATCAACTAGTAGCATAAGATTTACAGGAGTTTTTTAAGATGGAAACAACACATTCACTGATGGTGAAAAATTCTCTTACAAGTTAATGAAATGCTTCAGTAATTATCCAGGCAGAAGTCAATGGATGGGCAGAATTTGGGTGAAAGAGACCTTTGGTAAATAAATGCAGTACAGATAGCATCTCCACAGACTAAGCATGAACTGTTTTATGAAAAGTACATTCTACCTTTTGCATATGTTATGACAAGTGATGATATAAAATACAGTTTAGAGCAATCTGATCTGCCTGCGTTCCTTGTTCATTATACCATCACCATCCTGTGGTGAGTCAGATAGCTTTGCTTGTACCCTACTAGCACTCAGATCAATTTTTCCAAACATTTTATGCAAACCTGCAGAATTATTCTAGAGCTAGAGGAGGAAAAGGCCTCTTAAATCATGCCAGGTATATTAAATGGGTAAGGGTTAATCCAGGAGCTGCTATGTAACTTGAGTCCTACTGGGAGAGTCAGAGTTTCCAGCCAAGGAGACTCAGACCAACAATACAGTGCTTCTATCTTGTGCTTCTTACAAGTTGTCATTTATTGGAGAACTTCTGAATTGGGATGATACTCCTGCTCCTCTCATGTTGCCCTGATGAGTCTTAAATAATTGTGTTCCACAGCAAAATCAGAACATGGCAGTGTAATGATGGCCATTTATCCCAGATAAGGTTACTTCTGACACCCTTCACTAGTGCATAGAAAGATCTCTTTTGCACCAAAACTAGAAAGCTTTTAAAAGATGAGATTTCCAGAAGAACTTCAGAACAGCATGTGCCTTAGTTTGCTCTCAGTCCTATGGAAAGCCTTTTCCTACCTTTCTGTTTTCACCTGTGCAGGCAGCTTTCAGCCTGTTTGCTTGTGCAGGAGTGGTTAAATGTCTCAATGTTTAGCTGTCCCTTCCTGCCTAATGTATTTCAAGAAACCAGTACTGATTTCCCTGTGTCCTGATTAGACACTCTCTTTAGCTATTCCTCTTCTTAAGGCCTCCCATGTCTTGAGGGCTGAACTCTCCAATTTCTCCTTTAGAAGAGCCAGGTGTGTTTTCTTAAAACCTCGCAGCTCAGCAAAGCCTCTGTGTTTGTGCCAATATGTTTGTATGGAAGAGGTGCCACTTCTGAGGGGTTTTTGTTGATTTGGGGTTTTTTTTGCTGTTGTTGGGGGTTTTGGTTTTTTTTTTCCCTGGGGCAGATCCACCCATAGTGCCTTGGAAGACTACTGATAAGATGAGAGAGACTGGCCTGAGCTTGGCCTGTAAAAACAATACTTAGGAATGTCTGCTTGAACGTTCGGGTTCGGAGAGGAAGTAAGAGAGTGGAGTGGTATTTGTCAACATGTCCTTCAATTCTCACTCAGTTTTCCACCTCACTTAGGTCTTTGTGCCTCATTTCTTCCAGTGAGGTTCTGCCTAATAATTTGTGTTGGCAAAGCTCTTAGCCTTTCTCACATGCTTGCAGTCGTGCCTCGGAGTGACAGTGTTTCTGCGTTGCTCAGCTAGCAGCACAGGCTTGAGTATCACTGCTCGTACTCTTAGTAGGTCTGGTTCGTTTGGGTTTGGGTTTTTTTTTCTTGGTTTGCTTTTTAATAAATTAACAAGTTTTACACAAATTTAAGGAATCTAGCAGGAGGAATTTCAACTTTTTTAAGTCTTAAGAAAGGTTATATATTCACTAGCTTTAGTCATTTATAATCTGGTTGTGGGTAATGCGATGCTGTACTCTTGTAAGGAGAATGTCAGCATTTTTCTCAGCACTGGGAAGATGCACATGCCTCCTTCTTGCTACTAAACCATGCTGCAGGTTGAGGCTTACTTTCCCCATCAGTCTTGATATCTGCTTGAAGAAGCTGGGCCACAACCCTGTTTTCTGGCATGTTTTGGAGTTTTCCAAAGATGAAATATAGGGATGCAGTCAGGTTGAGACCTCTGGGCCATTTCTGCAAAAGAAAGATTTCACTTTCACACATGGCTCCATATAAAGACAGGTGAAGTCTGTTCTTGTAGCCTGATAAGAACATGTAGCCTGATAAGAACTGCAGTAGCTCCTTCATTCCTCTAAATCTCCCCCACTTTCTACAAATTAATTGGTCTCTTATATGCATGTTACAATTCATGTTATCAAAACAATCCTTTTGTGATTAAATTCCCCTTTTATTAACCGCTTCACTGTTCAGAGAGGAGCAAATTCATCTGCCATTCTGTTAGGACATCCAAATGATACAGGTAGCAACTTTAACAACTAAAGAGGACCTTTTTCCTGAATCCATTCCAGAACACCTCCCTCTCCCAAAAAAAAAAAAAAAAAAAAAAAAAAGG
>WBNM01012262.1:66355-93959 GCA_013399055.1 Ramphastos sulfuratus
CCAGGGAGGTTGTGGAGCACAGAATCACCCAACATGATCTTTGATCACGTTGGGTGATTCTGTGCTCCACAACCTCCCTGGAGATCTTCTGTGCTCCACAACCTCCCTGAAGGTGTTCAAGGCCAGGTTGGACGAGGCCTTGAGTAACCTGTACTAGTGGGAGGTGTTGGAACTAGATGATCTTTGAGGTCCCTTCCAACCTTACCATTCTATGATTCTATGAAGATGACTGTCTTAGGAATGAGAAGCCTGTTCTTGACAATTTTTGCCCAGAGCTGTGGATAGATTAAAAGGACTGAGTTTTCTTAAGTGTGATGGCAAGGTCTGTGCAGAATTGTTCAGTCAGAAGAAGGCTCAGGATATCAAAATGAAGAGTTTTGGTCTGGTTTATGCACAATTCTTTGACACTGCACAGTGGCTGGGACAATATGTTGTTGACCACCACAATCTCTAACTGCACCTGACCTCTCTAAGTCCTCTCTGATCAGAGTATGTGTGTCTTTTGTATATTTGAGCGAGAAAGTGATCTTTCTTTTTTGAAAGATTTGTACCTGCAACAGCCTAATCGTGGATGGTTGCTGTAGCATAAAATGGGTATACAGAATCTCTTACCTGCACAGCAGTAGGTACACTAAGAAAACTTGTGGGCTTGTAAAACTGACCCTGTTAGCAAAGTTTACTTTCTGGCTACATCAATAAAGTGACAGTGATAACAATGCTACTGTGGGACAGTTGCTGTAAATTAATTCACATAGTATCAGTGGCACGTATTCTACAAATGACAAGGGATATCAGTTTGACAAATATATACCTTAGTTTCTGGGTAATCCTACCTCATGTACAGCAAAAATTCATGCAAACTATTCCTCAATGTTTGTCCAAACAGAAAATATATCTGCATGACAAAACAAAGGTGTGATTGTACAGGGCATTGGGGAGCAGGCAGAGTCGAAGTGGTGGCACAATGACCATTAGCGGCAGATTTCAGACGGTGTCACCACATGGTCATTGCTGTTGTTACCTAAGCTAGCCAAGTAGCCAAGCCAGCACATTTTCACTCCTTTATTTTGCTTTTTAAGATGCCTGCAGAGAAGATATTGGACTGTTCTTCCAATGTTTGATGTATGTTTGAGAACTAGCTAAGCAGAAACTGACTTACCATGAATGTATGTGTCAAGCTGCCAGGCTGTGGATCTATTACAGTTTACACTAATGCCATAATCCAATCCATTCTGCATCAGGCTTTGTGTGACCAGAGTTCTGTGCAAGTGAGTTTCAGCTGTCACTGGCTTCTGGGAACCATACATATGGATTGTCCCTGCAGCAGTGCTGGAGCAGAAGCTCTAAATGTCTCCTTAAGTCTGTCTTAAGTTAAATAGGGCTTGACTGCAGCTTAGTACTTGTCTGCATTGAGCTCTAGTTCCAGTTATGGCTCAGCAACTGTAGTCTGTTGTTGGAAGAAAGTCACTAGGGCAAAGTTGTCACTAGGAATTTAATTCCATTAGTGAACCTCTAGAAATACCATTATCCCAGTTTCTACTCTGATTCTAATTGCAACTAGATTTGTAAGTTGTCTACATTCGGAACTCCATTTATTCTTCATTTTCTAGCATGATTGCTTTACACTTTGTGGGATACCTTTCAGAATATCAGAACATCAGAAAATACTGTCCTTTTGGAAGGTAACTTTTTTTTCCCCCACTCTAAAAAAAAAAAAAAAAAAAAAAAAAAAAAAGCCAGAAACAAAGCAGTTACTCAAATAACCTTTTGGAATCTTTATTTTATTTTTAATGGAGCTCTGTGCTCTTTCGCCTGCAGTGAACCATGCTCATATTCAGCATATGGGAAACTTTATTGTTAGAAGTAGTATTCTCTGCAGTTTAATATTCAATATTTCTGCTTTCTCTTCTGCTCTTTCCTACATCTTGCTTCTGCTTAGGTTTTATAGATCTCTCACCCCTCATTCTCCTTGGATTATATAATGCAATCTGTCAGTGCCATGCATGGCACTCCAGTTACCTCAGCATTTCCATTATAACTCTGTGTTTTGAGGGATTGATAAGCTAGCAGTAAAAATCTCTTTCTGGGCCAAGCCTCAGAATGACACTTTCTGGTCATTTAAAAAGAAAACAAAATGAAAGAAACTTTTCTTTTTCCTCACTTGTGTTATTTTCTGGCAAGCATGTAGCAGTGGTGTTTGCACTGCAGGATCCTCCTGAACAGCAAATGTACACAGCCAATTCAGTATGCAGCCAATTTTTAAGGTCATAGTGCTTTTTCTTTTCATAACCTTCAGAAATGCACATTGTCCCCTCTTCAGGTGTACTAGCTCATTGCCTCTTTGCCAGCCTGTCTGGAGCTTAAGCAGTCAACATCTGGAGCCTCAGAAAAGGTGCAGTTGGGTCTGTGTTTTCCTTTATTTTCAACGTGGTTGCTTTTTACAGTGTTTTAAAATACTTAACATTCTTTGTCTTGAAACCCAGTAACTTTACTGTCTCCTTCTGTGTCATGGAACTACACATTTTTCATAATCCAAACCCACATTATTTGCTGCATGTATTCATTATATATACAATGTAGTATAATATAATATTCAATATTTAGTGTTTATTCAATATTTAGAATATTTGGGCTATTATCAAAACTGAAGGCAGACAAATACTTTTTGATATTAACACCTATTATCAATGAAGAGGTGAAAAATCAAAGCCCCTGCGTGTGAGGCAGTGTTAATGAACTGCCAGTGATTCCCCAGCAACTGACACAAAGGAAGCTGAGTATCAAAGCTGAAACAGCAAGCTTAGTGTCAGCTCCTGCCTAGGGAGTAGAAGAAAACATCACTTTGTCTCTGCTTTCACTGCTTAAACACACACATCATTCACTAGTAACCATTTACTCTGCTGTCAAAACTGTTTCAAGAGAGTGGTACATTTGATTAATAGGAAACTTCATGCAAAAAAAAAAAAAAAAGGTCCTCTTCCTCTGACGTACTTCATTTTGTAGAATTTTTGCATGTACTACTTAATTTTTCCATTCTATAAATATGCCTGTTACAGTCCAGGAGTACTCTGTTGCTTCTAGTAAACTAGCTTTTATTAGGGAGCCCAGTGCACTCATCTTAATTCTAGTTAATGCGCTCTCTCTCTTAGTGAAGCATATTATGGCATCCTCAACTAACAAAAAAGCAGCCAGCATAAACGTGTGTGTAGTAGATGATTCATAGTGCTGCTTTCTGAATTGTCCAGTGGGTAATTGCAGTACAAAAACCAGAGAAACAGATGTAGACCCTAAACCTCGGCTGTAAATTTTTGGTTTATGATTATGGGTTTCAAATGTGCTATGTCACACTGACAAATATACAGTAACACCAAAGGAAATAGTTTTCTGACTCGAGCTTTTGCTTTTTATTTCATTTGTGGCTAAGAATATGTTTATTGTAAAGTTTCTGCCATCGCAGTCTGAGAGAACAGATCAAAGTAGTGGCGCAAAATCTTTGCACAGATAAAATGGCAGGTACTGGAGAGGCGTCGCCTACTCGCACTTCCACGGGAGCTGGACAGGCATTTAAAATATGTGACAATGCTTAAAGTTGCATTACATTTGAATTAGAGGCCTATTAGTTACCACAATAATGACCTTTGGTCTTGGTCTAAATTAGGAAATAGTCCCTACAAACACAGCTTTTCCTGGTATCCTAAGAAAAACAAGAGTCATGCTATATCAGGTTTTATTTTTAAATATGGTATTATAAGACAGTTGATGGAATAAACATAACTGTCTTTGTCTGTCTGATTTTGTTTATTTTAACTCACATGGGCAATATGTTTTTCTTTGGCTTAGACTGTTCCCACAGCTTTGGTCTACAGGACATGCTGTTTTCTCCCTAAATCAGAGACTGACAAAACACACTGTGGTTTGTGTCATCTCTTCCAGTTATTTTCATGGTGACACTTTACGTATTCCAAACTCTTGTGTGTTCTGTGTCATCTGGTTAGGAAATACTCTTTTTCAGTTTAGCTTTGCTACTCAAAACCAAAATTGTAGGAACATGACCAGCTGCGATTTTTACAGAAATTTAGCCACTTTCCCACCTGCCTTTGTAATGCAGCGAGTGCTGCTTGCTGTGCTGAAATAGCTTAAACAACCCTTCCCCGAAGGGTGGCTTTTTCAGTGAATGTGCTTTGTGCATAATTCTTGCATTACAGAGTGTCAGGGCCTTCTTCAGCTGAAGGAGTCCAGGCTGGGAAGGGACACCCCAACGGGACTGAGAAATTCTTTTAAAAGACACAATTCAATTCCAGCGATCGTAACTCTGCCTAGAGGGAAGAAGGGAAGAGAGGCCGCTTGCTGCAGGGACAGCCAGAAATCTCCTGTCGGAGAGGAAGGCAGATGAGAAAAGCTTTTGTTATTATCTGTTCGAATGGATCCGTTTCCAGATTGCAGCATGCCTTTTTGTTGGCTGCTGGTTTTCAGTGTGGGTATATCAATTTCAGGGAACAAGTATGTGTGCTAAGGGTTCTGTTTTGTTTTGAAGTTCTTGAACCTATGTGAAGAGTTTTGTTAATCTGCAGGCATTGTTGTCAGAGAGCTTTCAGTTCATCAAAGGACTTTTTGTGGCGAGGGAGCACCGCATCCATTAGAGCGGCTGCGGAGGTCCCAGGGTGTCTCCACAGCACTTCTCTGTAGGTGCCAGCTGTGTGCTGTGCCTGTGCGCAGGGTTCCCTGCTCTGCCGGCTCCTGTCTCGGGCTTTTCAAGAAGCAGTAATTATGGGGTTTATTTTCTAGGTTTTGAACCTGAGATAGGTTTGGGGCAGGAAAGGAGACCCCTCCATGCCTCCGGAAACCTTGATCAGCCCAGGAGGGCTGAGGCAACTTAGCTCCTTCTCTGAAAGGGTGCTCGTGGCTGTTGAGCTTATGTGCTTCCCAGCGGGGCAGTGCTTGCGGAGTGGCGGGTTTAATTTCTAAAGGCTCGGTGAAGTCTTTGCGGTTATTTCCCCTCAGAAGCAGGGGACTGCCCGTTGGCGCAGCGGTGGCGCAGCGCCGCTCAGACCGTGCCGTGCTGGCCGCAGACTCGCGGCCGTGACACCGCCTGCCATGAGGCAGGGCTGGCGGCAGCAGCGCTTCGCAGAGGCCTGCGAGGGCGTTTTGGTGGGAACAGCCTTCAGCGTGCCTTTGTGGGGGAAGGCCTGGGCTGGACGAGGTCCCCGCCAGCACCCTGGAGCGGGGCCAGTCGCGCACAGCCCCGCTCGTGGCCTCCGGTCCCTCCCGAGGAGCTGAAGCTCATTAGCCCTGTGAAAGCTGATCCAGCCCCCGCGGGGCCTCGCCAGCGGCCCGGCCCCCTCGCTGCTAATCAGAGACAGGCAGGGCCCGGCGGGGGGAAGCGGCGGCGGCGGGGGGCGGCTTCTTGCGCGCTGCCCGGCGCTGGGGGCAGGCCTGCCAGGCGAAAACGGCTGCGCTCCGCGCTAGGGCCCAGGAGCCCCAGGGGCTGTAAGGAGGCAGGGTGAAGGACGGTGAGGAGAGATGCACCCTGGTCCCCCGACACACAACAGGAGGGGTGGCCCAGAGGCCCCTGCTGGAAGTGGGGCCGGCACCAGCCATCGTCTCTGCGGGCGACACTGAACGGGATCCCCTGCTGGCGCGCACAGTGCCTCTGTTAGGATTGGTCTGCTGGGAGCCTGGCCCTGCCGCCGCAGAAGTTGGGGCGAAAGCAGTGGGCACGGCTCTGCCAGAGCCGCAGATGGCAGGAGGGAAGGGAACGGGGGGCGGAGAGGGGACACACGGAAGTTTTATTGAGCTCCAATTTAAAGATACACCTTTCTCCACACCCTGCGGAAACCCTGCTGTCTCGATTCTCACCTCCCTTCCCCTCCTCCTCATGCTCTTCCTTTTTTTACTTTATTTTGGTTTTTTTGCGAGTTGGCCTCCCCGCCCGGCGGCGCCGTGGCCACCGCTGGCCAGCGGGGCAGAGCGGCAGCGGGGCTGGGTAGCGGGGCAGGGCGGCGGCGGGGCCGGGCTGGGCTGGGCTGCGCTGGGCTGTCCGCCGGGCTGGGCTGCGGCAGGGCTGCTGGGAGCGGGGAAGGCGTGTGAGAATCCTGGGAGCTGGTGATGTCAGACCGCTTGGGTCATTTGAAGGTTAGCAGCCTGGGAAGGGTTCACGGAAAGTTCACTCGCATATATTAGGCAATTCAATCTTTCATTCCCTGTGACACAAGTAGTAGGAAGTGAGCTGTTCAGAGGCAGAAGGATCTATTCACGGCCGAGGGGGATCCGGAGACCCTGCCCGAGCCATTTTGTCCCGGGGAGGCCGGGGGTCGGCACGGCGTGGGACGCGGCACACACTCGGCGAGTGCCCGAGGAAGTGGACTGATTCTAAAGAAATTTTGGGGGAAATTGATGAGAACTAAGACTTGGAATGCGGCTCACTTCCCCCCGTCTTGCTGGATTGACTGAGCAGCCTGGAAAATGGTAAATGATCATTTGGATCAATTACAGGCTTTTAGCTGTGTTGTCTGTCATAATTCATGATTCTGGTCTGGGAAAAAGACCAACAGCCTACGTGCCAAAAAAGGGGCAGAGTTTGATGGAGTTGGGTGTACTTTTATGTGCCATTTTCCTCCACACCTAGAGGAAAGCACTTTTGCAGGCATTCTGTGCAGGGGGAATCATGTTTGACTGTATGGATGTTCTAGCAGTGAGCCCTGCTCAGATGCTGGATTTCTACACTGCGAGTCCGTCTTCCTGCATGCTCCAGGAGAAGGCTCTCAAAGCATGCTTCAGTGGATTGGCACAAACAGAGTGGCAACACCGGCACAGTGCTCAATGTAGGTCCCAACTGTTATTTTTCCACTTTAAAGTTGTTAATATTATTGTTATTGTTAATCTATTTGCGTGCATTAAAAAGAATCCTTTTAATTAAGTGCAGGGATAATGAGAGGTGGGGGGAGTATTTGTGCAAAATGTGTTTTGCGAGCCTTTTTTCTTTTGGCAAGAAGAGGAAAAGGAAAGAAGCACTCGTCTGCGTTCTATTTATTCTTTCTCATGTAGCATATGATCCTAACAACAGTTGTGGAGCCTACTATGAACACATAATGTATCGCAGCAAATACTTGCAAAACTCCCGCCAGCGGAGAATGAATTTACATACCGTGTCTGTGATAGCTTTTTTTCCCTTTGCCGCCTTAGTCTAATTTTGCATGACATTCGATAATTTGGATGCATGTTGTCTCAAAATGCGTTTTAGCAGAGCAGCCAAGCAATTAAAATGCTGCTCTGTTCTTGCAGTTCGTGCAAAGATGTGGAACTGCAGTGGGTAGGTGCCATTCCGAAAATTAGTAGTTTTAAGTATCTTAAGAAAAGGCAATATTTCTTTGCAATGACCTCGCTGCCACCTTTTTTCTTCACTTTGTTGCTCTAAGAAGTTGCTGTTTTGCTAGAAAACTACTCACTGTGAACACCCTTCGAGTTTAACCATCAATTATTTCTATACCTTGAGATCCAGGCAGTGTTGCACTGGTAACAGAAGAGGCAGAGTTAGTGGTAGGACATTTCTGAAAATGAGTTATTATATTACAAGGTTTTGATTTGTTGCTGAAATATGTAGATGGTAAACAATGGAAGTATTTTAACCTCAGAATTTAAAGTTTAAGAAATTAACAAGTGCCACAAAGCATCACCTTATATAAAAGCTTGCAGGACGCCTCACTGCTCCTACAGTGATTTAGATAAATGACCTGACCATCTATCAAAATGTTTTTAGCACATTCTCTGGTACTTCAGTACACCAATAAACCTTTAATTCTGGGTGAAATTTTTGTTTTGTCACGTGTTAAAAAGTTACCTAGCAATTAGAGCACTTCTCACTTTGATAGTTTATCCCAAAGGAGTGGAGGAGGTAATTAAAAGATAAATTTAAAAAAAAAAAAAAAAAAGGCTTGATGAAATAATGGGGGGTTTTGGTTGGTTGTTTTTTCTTTTTTCCGCACTCAGCTAAGGAGTTTTCAGTCAACCTATGACATTTGTGTGGATTGAGTAATGAAAAATGTAAAAAACCAGTGATTACCAGCCTACCACACTGCAAATGTTTTATCTTTGCAATTAAAATTACACTGCGAAGTTCAGCATGGCATGTTTATTTTCTCCGTGTTTGTTTTCAAAGTGCTTCAAACAAGATGTGGAGCAAAGCTTTTACTTAAAAATAATGTTACTGGCCATGGGAGAACTGCAATTAGGGAAAAAAAAAAAACCCCAGATGTTTTATTAAAAATGTGTTTTCTTCTTTCCATGGTTTAAACTTTAGTAGAACTTCAGTTTGGCAACTTGGAATTAAATAAACTTCCCTGAAGTACTCCAGCAGGCATATGCTGTAGTTAAAAGCTTACGTTCACAAAATGTTCTTTAAATAACTTCTGGCTTTAAAATGTCCTCATGTACTCATTCTCTTGTGTGATGTTAATATCTAGAAGCAGGATTCTTAAAATACAGGGTGTTTGTTCCTGGACAAATAAAAGACAGGATTACCCTTATCAGAATGGAATGAGTGGTAAATATGTCATTTGCCTAGGGCCTGTGATAAGAGACAAATGTTGATAACACCAACATTTAGCTAATCAACAAAACTCATATTAGCAAGAGTAAATAAAAAATACAGGGAAATGCATTCAGAGATCCAGTCTCGTAACTTTGTAAGCGAGAGGATCAATCTTCACTGCATGGGAATGTAAAATCTGGCCAAAACCTGATTCATAATACTATGGCTGTAATTTGATCAGTGAAAGTTAATGGTATAGAAACGTGGAAAAAGAATTTAGTTAGGGTCCAAATGAAGAATTCTGATTGATTTCTAGAGCGAGTTTTTTTCCTCCCGATTTTGAACGAAGTGCAAGCACCTCACGTATAAGGGTGAATATATGTAAACAGATTATAAAATACTAAAATTCTCTCAACGTGTAAGATTGTGTCTTGCATTTTGTGAAAATAGTGACAAAACCAGAATTTTTATGGTCCAGAAAACTTCTGAAAGTTCAAAGGTTGGTCCAGTGTTTATAAGTACCAAGATAAGAGTGCTTAATTGTAACTTGTGTTTGTTGATTGTTTTTATGAAGACCTCTGCAATGCCACGGAATGTAATCACAGCCACATTTTGGAATTACTGAGTCTGTAATTGATAGGGGGTTTGGTCTAGTTTGTTGGTTTGTTTTTGGCTCTTCCATGAATGCAGTACACCTGCAGCCTGCAGCTCTAGGCCTTAGAAATACTGCTTCGATAGAGACCTGGTTGTACCGTCAAAGGTAAATGGTTGTTGAGGGAATAATAGATTGGCAGTGCAGACTCTGAACAGGCCACTAACAGTCCCAGGCAGCACCAAGGCTTTGCCTGAAACGCTGGCAACATTGGCCATTGCAGGGGTTAGGTCTCCGACTTCAGCACGTCTTCAACATGTTAATCCTGTTACGATTCGCTAAGCAAGCACACTCCTGCAGCATCACCAATTTTCTAGTCCGTGAGGATTGCAAAGTGAAAATAGAGGGTAAGGTGCAACTAACATGACCTTAACTTGTGTGGTAATTTTTTTTTTCTTCTCCTCCGTGGGAGGGAAAACCTGCTATGAGTTTGCAATGCAAATGTCAGCCACTGTATATTGCAAGATGTTAAGAGCACAAAAAAGCCCTTAATTTTGCACTCATACATGTTCATGTTTTGTGTGATACCACTTACATTGTAGCTTTAAAAATAAGTTATTTGTTTACCAAAAAAAATTTCCAGGCTCTGAAATGAGAGTAGAATCGACTCCACTTTAAATCATGAGTCATCTTTACTCCTTTTCTCGAAAGATAAAAATCAGGTCAGTATAGTCAGAGAAGAATAGTTCTTAGAAGGACAAAAGTGTCAAGATTGCAAGACTCTGAAGTAGAATTTTTTTACTTCCTCGTGATGCAACGACAACAACTACTGAGAGAAAATGAGTAACTTTTGGCGAAATGTGAGCTAACAATACCGTGGATGCTAGTAAGGGTCAGGTCCTGAGAGAGCTGCTGCAAGAAATGGTGATTTGGCTGTGGAAAAGCCTATTAAAAAAAAAAGTTTCCATCATTATTCATTTAATTAAACAAACAAAACCCCCAAATGAGCAGGCCTCAAACAAGTGTAAGTCTGTCTGGCAGTATGTAGTGTTTCAGCTGTATTTATATGTCAGGTAGAAGAGTACTGCCTACTGCATTTTGTGAGGTTTAGAAGAGTAAGAAATTTGATGAAGACAGACGTTATGGATATGGCAACAGAACGTAACAGGATGTTGAGGCTCGTGTAGTATACAGATCTTACTTGGGTTCAGTGGGAAGTGTTTGCTTGGAGAGGATCTAGCAAGTATTCTCAGAAAGTTCGTGGAGATGGGACTGCAGATGACATGCGTTTTCCTTCTGAGTTCTGGATTATTGCAATCTTTAGGTCACGTTCTTTTTGCTGCAAGCACTGGAAACATCTGTGCTCAACAGAAAAAAAGCTTACTACTTTATTTTCTTTCATCTTTCTGAATTTAAAAACAAACATTTTGAAGTCAAGGACTTGTAATCTGCATTCCCAAGTATCAGATTGCTGCAGGTGTGTTTGCTAGTGCCCAGAAGGCAAGATCTGTTTGAACCAGGGTATTTTCTTCAAAGTTCATCTGTAAACTTTACAGCTAAATTACTGGAGGTGATTTATTTTGGGTACAGTATTTGTTTAAATTTTTATACTTGCAGTTCAATGCTCTGAAATATGTGATGAAAAGTGTTTGTTTCTGATCCACTTCATTAAAAAAAAAATTCCAAACCAAAACATAAAACTCAAACCGAAAAACAATTGCATGGGAATAATTCTCTTCCATGTTAATTGAGAACAACTGTTCTCTATGTAGACTGCAGCAGAGTTAGCCTGATTCAGTTGCTGGCACGGGAGGACTTTAATGGACGTGCACCACTGTCAAAAACTCCTGCAGACAAAAATGATGAGAGGTGTTCGCTGGCAAAGTCAGGGTGGGATAAACTTGCAGGGAAAAACGATGTATTTTTGGGTGACTCCCTGCCTGCCTCATGAGTCTGTGCAGGAAAGGTGCAACTTGTCAGAACAAAGCCAGGCTGGCGGCAATGCCTGGGAGAGGGTTACAGTGAAGTTAAGAAGTTGAAAGAGGGAGATAATGTGTCAGAGAGAGAAAAGTTAAGTCATCCTCACATCCAGTTAAATCCCCACTTAGTGCTGAGCTGTCCTCGTTAGCTGCGTGTGCTGACTGGCCTGCCCGCAGCCCTGCCGAGCCCAGGGGCTTCGCTCGGGGTGTGCGGGGCGCGGGGGATTCTGCTTCCACCGCTCTTAGGCAGCCCCAGTGACTGCCTTCACTCGGGGCTCAATTATGCTCCGCTTTGTAGGCAGCCGGTGAAGTGCGGCTGTGCACACGGCCAGCATTTAGATTTGGGAAGAGGCTTGTGAAAGAGACATTGTGCTACTAAGTCCGACTGTCATCTGTACAATGCCCCATCGATGCTATTGAGACCTCAAAGCAGGGCACAGCTGCAGTGAGTTTACAGATGTGTTCGGTGCTGGTCTGTGTGCGAGCAGAGGGGACTCTCCTCCTCCTCCTCCTCCGCGCACTCTCTGCCTGGGGAGCTGGCAGCAGCCTCCCAGCCGGCGGATGCACAGAGGCAGGCGTCTGGGGCCAGATCAGTGGTGGGTTTGGAGGGCTCCAGAGCTTTGCTGGGCTGTAGCACAGAGCCGCGTGAGGAAGGATGTCAGTTGATGTATAAAATGGCCAAGGAACTTTGGTAAATAGACCTTACCCTTTAAATCCAGAGGTCCTGGCAGCGTGTGTGCGGGAGGGTGGAGTTGTACTTTTCCCCTTCCTGTACTTGGACACTTTTGATTATCCAGACTTTCTGGGACTTAGCAGGCTGCCTATTAACAAAGCCTGCATAATATAATTGCCTAAATAGGTCCATTGTCCTTTTCAAGTCACTGTGCTGTGAAATCTTTCGAATTTTTTTTAAATGAAAATACTGCATCTAACATTCAGACGGCTAAGTGACCGTGGTGAGGAGAGGATCCTTTTTCTCCTTTCTCCTTGCTCTGTGACTCAGAAGCCAATTATCTTATTTCCCCCGATTGATGTTTACTTCTTTTAGGAAGCAAATATTTTAGTCCCTTCTGGCAGGGTAAACTGCTAAAAGTAATAGATCTGGAAATACAAAGCTATGATTGATTTTGACCTTTGCTCACATGCAGAAGTCTGTCCCCATGCAGTGTGACCCATGCCACTTCTCGCTGAAATCCAAGCCCTTTCAAACCAAATGGAACTGTGAACATAGAAGCCACAAAATGCTCAACTATTCTAAACTCACAGAATAATAATTGTACTGCAAGAAAAAGTATAGGGAGAATTTTAGCAAAGTTGGATTTTCTAGCCAACAAAACAAGAATGAAGTCTTTTGTCTGCTGCTGCCTTTTTATGAGATCCAAATAGGTAAAAAATTGAGAAAGTAGTATGATTTTCTGTGTAGTTTTTTTCCTCACAGTATTCATACCTGTTCTATTCCTCCTAATTGTAATGAGTAAACAACTTTCAACTGAAAATGTGGGGTTTAAGCTGTCTTCTAAAAACTAATCTATGGTCTGAGATTTTATCAATCTATCATTGCATGAGCAAATGTGTTTCACAACGTAAGACTGTCAGAAACAGTAGCCTAAAGTTAGTATCCTAAGTCCACATTTTGTGGCTTCATTTCCAAATAACGCTGAGCATCTATGAGCTCTCTTACCATTTTTGAAACCAGGCCATATACTTCAATGACCAAATCCTCCTCAAATCCTTCCTTTAATATTAAAATTAAAGATCTTCCTCTCTTCTCCCAAACTATATAAAAATGTAATTCAGTGTCAGAGTTCCCAACATTAGCAATGGAAATAGAGACACTTAAAAGACAAAGTAGGACTTGTTTACAGAAACATTGCTTTCTGTAAATTTATAAGTCAACTTTTTTTTTTCTCCCTCTGCGTGACTCAGATTTCTCTGATTTTCTGTTTTCATCAGACACTAATCTGAGATAGTTTGAAATTTGTGGTATGGATTTTAATAGCTAAATTATCTTTTTCATATATTCATCGTTGGCAGCTGCTCAGAGTTGTTTTCCCAGTGACAGCAAATGAACATGGCTGTGGTCTCTGCATTTTGTGGATTTTGGGGAGGAGGTAGAAGGGGGAAATCTATTTCCATCAGATCATTGTAGTAATCCAACTAGGAACGAAGAACCTGGGGCAGCTCATGGCAGCTCAGCAGCGTGGAGGCCCTGTGTGAGAACCTTCCTTGTACATGACAATCTGATAAGGATATCATGTGCTTTGGGAACACATTCCCACAATGTTCACTTCTTTGTCCATTTGTTTAGGGATGGGTAGGGAAAAAGCCTTTTAACAAAGTAATGCCAGCTCTTATATGACTGACCCCACTGTCTTGTAGTGTTCTGTTTGAGCCTTTATAGCTTCTACAAATACTTCTGTTAAGAGAGATGGAAATATAATCCAGCAAGTCTGTGTAAAGAATCCTAGACAGAGAGTATATAATATACCTTCTGTTCCCCTTGGACAAGGTGATTTTTCTTTCCCTTGCTTACACCATATATAAACTGAATATTATAAAACTGTGTAAGCTAAATATACGCACACAAGTGACACTTGTATAGATTTAATAGGTTAAAGCTTGAATGAGTATTTATAAACTCTCAGAGTGCTCTGGATCTTCACCACTAAGAACATGATGTTAAAGACCATTCACAGTGACTTACATTTTACCGTCTAAGTGCATCCCCCAAGAAAAAGAGCAGAGAAATGTTTTGCAGCAAAGAGGGTTTTTTAGCACCACTTAGTTTCTTCTGATGGTTTGGAGAATCTCTTTCCATTGAACCGTATTATTTTTCTCCAGGCTCACATTGTATTTTTAGCAAGGATCTTTGAATGAGAAAATGAAAATTAAATGCATTTTTGTCTTTTAGAGCCTTACCTAATGAAGCACTTCAATTCACTCAACTCTGGACCCTTGATTTTAGTAGAGTTTCAGAAACAGAATGGTCATACGAATACTTCTTTAGCGCACTTGCCTACCAGCACTTGGATGAGTTTTGTACCAGTAAATGCTTGTGTCATTGCTCTGGATGTTCACCACAATGAACATGCATCTTTTCTTTCTTCTTACAAAGAAAGAAGGATTATTCTGCTTTTAAAGATAGGTAGCAGAGGTGTGGAGCAATTAAACAAGTTGCCTGGTGTTGCACCAGCCAGAGACAACTGCCACAGTCTGATTGAATTCAGATTTCTGGGTGCTTCGGTCCCACAAACAGTGCCTCTAAGATGCACACGGCAAAAGGAACGGTTCAATTTAACAAAACCCAAAACACAACAGAAATCCCAGTCAAATAACACAAAATATCTCTCAAATCCTGTGATTTAATTTAAAAAAAAAAAAAAAAAAAAAAAAAAAAGTGAATGGAGGTTGTGGTGAGTGGCTGAAGCGGGCATCACCCTGCTCCAGTGGTCCTTTCTGCCAGGCTGGCCGCGGCTCCGCAGCACATGGTACAAAGGTGTGCGGCTCTTCTCCCGGGAGTCTTCATGCCGTCTGTCAGTATCAGACCAGAACCACTCCTCTGGCAGCTGCTTGCCAGTTCCAAGAGGATTCCCCAGTTCCTGCATGATAAATGTAACAGCATCTGAGTGAAGTGTTTCCCTTGTTCACAAATCGCGATCTGAGACAGACGTGGCACGGCACGCCCTGGCTTTCAGGGGGCTCGGAGCCCTCTGCTCCCAGCGCTGTTAGAGGCCTGGCCGTGAGCCGGAGCCTGCAGCAGGGAGCAGGCTGCTCTGTGGCTCATCTCTCTCTGTGTCCCGAGGATCTAACTCCTCGTGTCGTAGCCGAATCCCCAGGACGAAGACCCGCGTCGCCTGTCGTTCCAAGGCTGAGCACGGACTCGCAGGGAGGCGCTGAGAACTGTGCCACAGTGCCATCTGGCGATGGCAAACCTCCCCCTGGCAGGGGCTGCCCGCGGGCACGGCAGGCTTCTGCCTCCTGAAGAGCAGCACTCTCGGCTTGCTTTTGTTTCTTCCCCAGCTCTCTGGGTTGTTCCACTCAAAGACCTTCTCTTCCTGACAAACCTGCCCTTCCTAGCAGCATTCTTTCACTTGGGACACAAGTCAAAGCACTGCGTACAAAAGCCACGTGTGGGAGCTGCTTTATTATTAAGGTCAGGTTCTGAGGGGGTTGTGTTTGTTTTTGAGATGTTTGTTCATTCTTCTGCCTCTTAACTTTTGGTCTGAGGAGGTTTCATCCCCCCCTATCTGCGAGAGTATTTCTTTGTTTGGATTTGTTTTTTTTCTTCAAGAATTAATTCTACTAGTTACTAGATCAGAGCTGTTTGTCAGATCCTCCTTAGTGGCTGGCTGGCTGGCAAGTCTCAGAGACCTCTCTTTCTTAAAGATCTTTCTGGTTTTCACCTCGTGCTTTGGACACCAAGATAGAAAATGTGGAACAAATGTCAGATATTTGTGCAGTGCCTTTGAGGGGGGCTAGCAGAAGAATATACTTTTCCCAAGGGCTCATGCCTTGGTGAGCCTCAGCCCTCCTCTCTCTATAAGGAGAGCACATCCCAGCTGTGTTTTCCTAGTCGCACGTATCACCACGTGCCGTGTGGGTTAGGTATCTGAGCTGCTCCTCTTTCTGCACCTTGTGTGTATTGCCACATATGCTTGCCCAGAATGCACCAAGAAGAATCCATTCGCTCTCTGAAGGTCTGAAATTAACCCTTTGGCTGCCTGCAAGAAGTCAGAGCTGACTCACATCCTTCTGTGGGTTTTTGTCTTTTTTTTTCCTTACCCGAATCCACTCCTTTCTCTGTGTTTTGGAGAGGTCCTGCAAGACCTCCTAGTTGAAGCACAAGCTATGGATTAGGAAGCACTACTCGCCTGGAGGCAGTGTAGGAAAAGAGCTGCCCCTCTCTCCTTGGAGTGCTCTGCGACCACAGCAGTTGTTCAGAGGCTGTTTTTCACCTTGACCAACATGTGAAAGCAGAGCTCAGTTACAGCGTGGTACACTGGCCCTGCCCAGTCATACCACGTTTGTTATGCTTTTTGTAACCTTAGTTTCTCTGCAGAAGAAGAAGACGCTCTGATGAAAAGAGCCGAGGAAGAAATGACGCAGTTAAAGGAGATTAAATCAGGGGATTGGATTCCCTGCAAGGCGTTGCTGGCCCCCTGCCTGTTTTTCAGGCAAACACGTATTTTCACCTGTAACTGCGTTGGAAATATTCATGCTTCTAGGGCTGCATTACCTTTGTTTCTTCGTCAGAGTCTATTACTGTGAAGAGACTGCTGTTCCTTAGGCACTTTCAGCTTCAAAAGAGTTTTAGGGCCTGGTCTGCTGGAAAGCTTAGGGGTATAATTAGTGAAAATGGAAATAGATGCAAGAGAAATTTAGTTCCTGATGTTTTAATTTAGTGGTACTACTGCCATGTGTTGACGAAGAGGATTCTTAAAGGCAAACATAATTATTTCATTATGGTCTGCAGAATGCTTTCATTGGTCTTAATGACAAGAAGCTGCATAAGGAGCCATACATTTTAATTAGACCTTATATTTACATCAGATAAATAACAAATAATTGATGAAAAGCAAGTCTTCTGAATGGGTAATTTCACACAGAGCTCTGGTTACAGTTTAATGATAAAACATTTCTCTTATTGCTTTGCATTTTAATTATCTAGAATTATTACTCTAGCAGGAATCTCAAAGTAGTGTTATTTCCATGCATTTCATTGGATTTACGATGAAGCTAAGAGAAAAGGTGCATTTCCACATGGATCTTTTACAGTCAGTTTCCAGTGCTATTCATTTCATTTTGCTTTCATCTCTTAGGTTTAGATACCTTCCAGGGCTGGGGCAGGGAGAGAGGGTTAGGGGAAGGGACTGTGCATAGCAGACTCGCCAGTAAAAGCCAGTTGAAAGACAAGGCAGACCTCTTCTTATGTCTTCAATTCCCTGCACAGGAACAAGTCCTACCATTGTTAGCAACCCAAAACTCCTGTGGAGGTCAAGGAGTGAGTATGAAATTGTAGGTCTTGTAGTGGAATTTTCCAAGGGAAAAATAGGTGCTGCTTTCTCAGCAGTTTATTTGAAGGTTCTATTCATAAATGTCTTCAACTGATTGTGAAACTTTTGCACGTGCTCTGTTGTAACTGTGCGTGTGCTTGCAGGTGCATTTAAAATACCTATAGTTTTGCTTGTCTTTGTGCCCTTTTATTGCATGCATTATAATACCATGAGAAATTATTTTAGAGTTTTACTACTTGAAAGAATCTTTCATGTTTGCAAGCTCTCCTGCCTTCCATTTTTTTGTAACAAAATATATTTCACGATTCGTTCCTGAAGGTACACAGAACACTAATTATTGTTATTGATTTTAAACTTTGCAGTCATTACAAGTAACCCAGATGAGTGGCAGATAAAGAGTAATAATCCGTGGAGTTCTGGAAGTGTTTCATGTTTGTCTGTAGTACTTTATGTGATCAATAGTAACTGCTCCATTGAAACTAACTGCTATATCAAATAACAGTAAATCAAATGAACGTGCATGCAGATTATTTATTGAAAGCTTTAATTGTTCACTGGGGCCCTGCTTATCTTAAGAAACAATAGACAGGCAAATTGATTTGCAGATGTTCAGGGTGTCCTGAAGCAGTGGGGTCTACCCTGTGCCTTGGTTGGTGTGCGACCTTTCTAAAGTGTGCTCCTGTCCCACTGGGATTGTCTGTGCATTGGGGTTGCCCATAGGGACCCCCATATTAGTCAGGGGCGAGTTTTCTCAGAGGGCATATCTTAGTGTTTTAATTACTCTTATTTTTTAAATTACTGTAATTATAGATTGTAATCTTTGGATGACAACTGTGTTACATCTGGTGGGTTAAAGTGGGGGGAAAGAACTAATAGGATTGCCCAACATTTCCAAGAGTTCTAACAAGGGACGGAATGGGATCAGATGCTAGAAAGCATACTAAAAGTTACTCTGTGGAAAGCCTACCTAAGTATATTACAGTTTGGGGCAATTTTTTGCTGCTGTACAGTTGGCAGATTTAGGCAAATTCTAAGAAATGAAAAGCAGTGATTTCTAACAAGCCCATGCCATTACATTTTGCTAATTCCTTGAAATGGCTGCTCTGCCTTGTCACAGGCATTCCGTGGAGTACTGGTGCAGCAGACTGTAGGTTTTCTGGACCTTAAAGTGAAATGAGTAGTCTCATAGATGATTTCACTGCTACCCACAGTTTTTTAATAGCCTCAGTGTGTGGTCAGTAATACTTTGCTGTGGCTTCACAACTCTTTTCAGTGTTGGCAGAGCCACTAAAACTGTTCTTCGGCAAATTTGGAAAGATAATATTGAATGAATTTACATTTAATAACACCGTGACGCAGTTTCCAACCATGACAACTGGAAAAGCATTTGTAAAGAGGAGCTTAATCTCTACAGAAAATAATGGCCCAAATCCAGCAAACATAGCAGAAGGTGATTTATTACTTTTTTTTTCCATGTACTTGCATGTGTGTGTCATATTTGATGATGATAGTGTAGCCATTTCAAAATTATTACAGTGCATTTGCCAGAGATCTTCTGGAACTGAATTTAACTTTTTAAAAAATAATTTCTTTTTTTTTTCACAACATAAGCTTTGCCTTAAGTTTCTTGGGCCATCAGGTGTCAGGATTTAAAGTGGCTTGCCTGGCTTTTTAAAAATAAAGCATTTCTTTTGCCCTATTCCAGTATCTGAAGGGTGCCTACAGGAAGGCTGGGGAGTGGCTATTGACAAGGGCTTGCAATGCCAGGACAAGGGGCAGTGGGTTTGAAGTGGCAGTGGGGAGATTGAAACTGGAAGTTAGGAGGAAGTTGTTTGCAGTGAGGGTGGTGAGACACTGGCACAGGTTGCCCAGGGAGGTTGTGACTGCTCCCTCCCTGGAGGTGTTCAAGGCCAGGTTGGAGGAGTCCTTGAGTGACCTGTGCTAGTGGGAGGTGTCCCTGCCTATGGCAGGGAGGTGGAACTGGATGATCCTTGAGGTGCCTTCCAATCTTACCACTCAATGATTCTATGATTCTGTATGAAGTCCAGTTGACACTGTTGTGGTTTGTAAGGCTGAGGATAGTGCAGTCACTTGTGAGCAGCTTAGCTGGGAAAGAGAGCTCCACGTTACTGTTGAAGGTAGGCATTGAATAAGAAAGACCAGGTGAGTAGGAAGTACTGCTAGCATATATGTGTTTGGCTACAGTCTGTAGAGAACAGGATATTGGAAAATGTGCTCTCTTGTCACGGTACTGATCTCTAGTCTCTTGTGAGTGCCTCATGTTATTGATCTTTGGCTTTCTAGGCTGAAAGTAGAAGAATGCTCTGTGCCACAGTTGCAGTGTTGTTACCACTTGGCTCTGGGATGCTGAGCTGCTTCCCACATCCTCCACTGCACCTACTGTGAACAGGGCAGAGATGTTTCCCAGATTAACCACACTGCTAGAAAGTACAAAAACTTTTTAAAAACCCAAAACATAATGAAAGGGGAAAAAAGGCATGAAGTGCTGTGTGATGTCAATGGCAAGGACTGAATTACAAGGAAGGGAAATCTGGTGGTGTCTGTTTTTCATGCTATTTGGAGTACTGTCTGTTGCCTAGGAGTTATTCATTACTGATATTCCGCTTGGGCAAGCATTATGGTTCCTCAGAACTTGACTCATAAATGCTCAAGGAACTTGAATTTCTTATGTTAGTATCAGAGAAGTTGCAGCGAGCTCTGCTCTTAGTAATAACACTGTCCTGGTCTGGCAAGTTGTGGGTGTGAAGGAAGACAGAGTTTGTCCCAGTTTTGGTCTCAGTTGTTGCAGATGTGTGCGTGCTGGAGAATATTACAAAAGTTAAGCAAACTTAGAGTCTGAGTGCCCTTCTAGATGCAGATGAGCTCAAGTGATGGAAGCCGTTTTTTCCTGTTAGTACGTTGTGTCTAAACGGAAATGTTGTATGGTTTTAATTACACCCCCACAGCTGTAATGTCAGGGGCATGGAGATGTGCACTGGGATAGCTGCTTGGTATAAGAAGCTACTCCCAGTCCACACACTGCCCTGTCCACTGCAGGAACTGACAGCTCCATTTCACAGACCCAGGCCTTGCCAGCTTCAGCAAATGGCGGGATGGCTTGGGAGCTGGACACATGCTCTGCTGTCTGCCTTGCGGAGCCTTGGTAGCCCTGAGAAAGAGCCTGAGGGTTGGCTGCCTGGCATCTGCTGGTTCAGCAGATTTCATCCCAGCTGCGTTGTGGAATGAAATCTTAATAAAGAATTGTACCTCTGGGTGGCATAATGCCAAAAAAAGGTCGGCAGCAAGGGGCCAACAGTGGGATCCCAAGCAACGAGATCCAAAACTTCCCAGTTGCTTTGTGAAAAAGGTGAGTGACAGAGAGCTGTCAAGGAAAAGAAAGTTAGACCTTCTTTTCTAAAGGAATCAAAGATTAGAATTAGCAGAGCAATAACAGCTTCTAAAGCAAAAGCTGGAAACAAACCGTTTTTAATAAAATGGGCAGTTACTCTAATTGCTGAACCCCTACTGTTCAATCTCTTCTAGCGCCCTTATTCATTACCTTCAGCGTACTTATTATTTACAGATGTGTGCTTTGCAGCTTGTCTGTAGGAACCACGCTTTGCAGAAGGCTCTGGATGCTGGAATACTACTTTGTGAGTGTTTATTGCTGACTGTAATATGCAATTAAAAAAAACAGTTAAAAATAAGAATGGAACTCAACGTTCAATTCAACCCCAATCTGCCCATGAAGAGTGAAGTATGAGCAGTGTGTGCCACCTGAAAGGTTATAGGGCGTTTGTAGTGGATCGATAGCATACTCATTAATGAAGCAGTTACCAGTTCTTAAAGCTCAGCAGTCTGGTTTCTAGATATTATTCTAATGCAACCCATTTAAACATATGATAGAGTTCATAATTGCCTTTGTAGATGAGTGTAAAAAGGAGGGTACATAAATCAATTAGCGTGGTTGTAATACAAATTAATTGGGATGACAAGCATTTTAACTACTACTATACTTCCTTCAAGTAGTTTTGCTCACTGAGATGGCTCTCGTTGAGTCACTCTATTAATTTTAAGATTTAAAGACACCTAATGATCAAAATGTGTGGAATTAATGGTCCTAAAGTTTGAGAAATAAAACTAAATGTAACATATTGCACAGCAAGTTGGTTTTACTGCATTTCCAAATAGAGCACAATTTTATTTTGTACATGTAGTGTTTATAGTGTTATTAGTGGTATTACATGATTAAAGATATGAAAGCATTCATTCTCTTGCTGGATTCAAGCCACAGCAAAAAATCATAATGGATGGTGTCATAAGAACTTATTAAATATATAGAAAATAAATTAATTTGGCAGACATAGGTATACCAATTTGGATCAATGGTGAGTTTGGGAGAATAAGGCTTTAAATTACTCTGTTTGGATGCTTGAAACATCTCAAGACAAGAGAAAAGTTCTCCAAGAACTATAAAACTTTTAATAACACAGCCAACTGAGTGCTGGGCTGCAGCAAGAGCAGTGTGGGCAGCAGGGCAAGGGAGGGGCTTCTGCCCCTTTGCTCTGCTCTCCTCAGACCCCAGCTGCAGTCCTGTGTGCAGTTCTGGAGCCCCNTAAAAGAAGATCCTGTGTTTCAGGTTTGCAGTAATGCAGAATTTTCACTTGAGACTGATGCAATTTTGTATGGTAATAGCCAGGCAGAAAATCACTGACCTGAAAAAACTACAGAGCTAGCATATTTTGGACGTTTTTCCTCAGTTTTCCATACGATTTATATTTTTCATTTAATGTATTTTATTTTTCATTTTGAAGGTAGGCTCCTAATGCAAAGTGATGAGCTGCTGCTCTGTAAGCTGCACTCCGCCTGCCGCACCCTCCAGCCATCCGGTCTGCAGGCTTGCTTTCACCCTGGCTCCCTCCTGGTGTCTGCCTAGCCATTTATTTAGTGAAAGGTGGTCCTGTGCTCAGTTACTAGTGCATCATTAAGCCTTGCCATCCTCAGGTATAACCAGATGCAGTTCTTGTCCCTGATATAATTAACCCTGACAAGCTTTCTGCCTTCCACGTTTGCTCAGGTGTAAATGCATCTTTCTGGCTATGTGGGCACATAAACTCAAACATAGAACTGCTTTGCCAATTGTACTTAAATCCTCTCCAAACCAACCAACCAAACAGAACTAGAAATCAAAGACCAGAAAGTCCCCTCTGTTCTCTTCCAAACCAACCAACCAGAACTAGCACCACCACGACCACCAAAAAAAAAAAACCAACCCCAAACTCCCCCAAAGAAAGATAAAAGCAAACCAACCCAAAATGAAAGACCAGAAAGCCCCTCCTGTTCTCTCCAAACCAACCAAACAAATAGAACTAGCATCACCACAACCACCAAAAAAACCCAAACCAAACAACCCAAATCCCCCCAAACAAACAAAATAAAAAAAGGAAACCAACCCAAAATCAAAGACCAGAAAGCCCCCCTCCTTCTCTCCAAACCAACCAACCAAATAGCACTAGCACCACCATGGCCACCCAAAAAAAAAACCCCAAATCCCCCCAAACAAACAAAATAAAAAAAGGAAACCAACCCAAAATCAAAGACCAGAAAGCCCCCCCTGCCCAAAACAAAACACCACAAAACCCCCCACAACAGTAACCACAAAAGAAACAGCAACAAACCAACCAAGTGAACGTAAAACAAAGCATCCCACCCACAAACCAACCTGAAGGAAGGCTTTTGGCTTTGGTGTTTTTGTAAAGGTTTTGTAAAGGATTGGGTGCCAAAAATGAATGATGTGATGGTTTGGGAGTTCCCTGCCCCCCCACACTTTGTAAAATCCCCCAGACTAGACTCGGCCAGCTGGGAGTTAAGGACTGAAGCTCTATTTACAGCTCAGCACAATGTACAAGCAGAGATAGACACAATAGACAGGAATAGTTACAGACATAGACAAGTTAAAGGGGAATACAGAAACACAATTCCCCTCCCAGCAATCAGAGTCCCCAGGAGGGGCTCCCAACCACCCTTCCACCTTCTCCCCTCCCCTATACCTTACCCCAAGGTTTGCCTTACATGCAAGTTGAGTTTGGAGCATCAGCCAGGGGAGTTAGAAAGAAAGTGGTTAGTGAGGTTACTCGGCAGAGAGGAGAAAAGCCAGAAGCTGCTAGACAGCCTGAGACGCTGTGCCCCAGTGGCTTATCTTTGTTTTGTATTCCTTTCTTAAACATCTCAGCAAGCCTATGAGTGCAGCAGACATCACCATTGTTTTCCTTTCACAGCCTATAATACAATTCTCTCTATTAAAATATTCCAGTTAGCCTCAAACGAGCACAAGTGATGTGAACACAAATCTCCCATGTTTGTTATACATAGTAACCTTGGCTGTAGTGGAGCTGGGCATTGCCACACAGGGTAAAAGCTTACTTTTGTTTGGGAATAGCCTCCTGAGCAAGCCTACATAATTGAAATGTATTTCATATTACTGAGTGACTGCAGCTTCCTCATTGTCCTTTCTTGCTAGCTGTAGTAAATGTGAGGCTGCCAGAATTCCTGGGTTTGCTGGCACTAGAGATGGTTGCAGTGATGGGTCCCCCCTGAATACCTGTGGGGCACAAAGCAATGCAGCACCTTCAAGGTTTCAGGGTGTTTTCATTCAGAGGTGCATGGTGGGGGCATACTGGTAATGTCCAGGCCATATGTGGTGGTACATGAGCCTGGTGTTGGCTTGGGCAGTGTAGTCAAGAGGAGAGGGTTTTGTGGCAGTTTCTGGTGTTGCTTCTGCCTGTGTTGGACACAGTACCCATGTACATGGGCCTGCTGAGTTGCCTTCAAGAGAGGATTCAGGACTTCTCTCAAGGCAGGTCTGTTGTCTGCTGGCACAATCCTGTGTTACTGTACATGTAGTGGAGTGGTCTTACAGAACACTGATTCTTACCTGGCCATGGAAATCAGAAAATGAAGAAAAGCTTTAATCATCTCGTCTAAGTTCCCTGCCAGCAGCAGTGGTGGCTCTTGGGGACAGAAGTCACCCAGCCTTGGCCTGACTTGCAGTCAGCAGGTGAGTAGGGTGCACATGCGGATTTGGGGATGCTTCATAGCCCACACATGAGATAATGACAGAGCTAACTGAACTCTCTGCTGTGTCTTGTATCTTGTCTCACTTGGGACACGACATGTAAGGCTGTATTGCTGGACTTGCTGTTGCTGTTGAGAATGCCAGTTGGATACTGCTTGCCTTTTTCCAGGAATGTATGACCCAAACAAATCAAGCTCTGAGGCCATCAGTGCTTCTGTTTCCTATCTGTAAAGTAAGAAGAATAGCTCCTCCCTTAGATGTTACAAAGGCAAAATATGAGTGCTTGCAGGTTATTCACATACTGGAACCATGCTTGTAAATCAGACAGGCAGGAAAGAGCAGGATCTTCGTTGCTGCTAAGTATGGCAGACCAGAAGTGTTGCAGGCTCTGCTGTGTGGCAGGGACATCAGTACCCAGAGAGTCTGTGACCTGTGCAGGAATGTGGCCTGGAAAGAGGCACTGGCATGTGGGGCCTCTGAAACATGGCACTGTGAAGTCAGGTAACTGAGTTTCCGTGCTTAACAAATTAATTAAGATGCCAGATTGTGGCATAACAGAGAAGTATGATAGAACAAAACAAACCCAAACACCCAAACAAACACAAACCCCAAGCAAACAAACTAAAACCACCACCACCAAAACCCAAAAACCAACAGCCCACCCTTCACTGGGCAACCTACAGGTGATTTTTCTGGGAATAAGATCTGTGCTATGAATGAAGTTAGCTGCTGAGAAACAGAAACTCTATTACAGGAGTAGAACAGAAGGATGACCAAAAGATAGATACTATTGCCCTCTGATTTACTGCAAACAGATCTGAATACCTCTGCCACACTGCTGGTAGGATGCTGCACTCTGTTTCCTGGCCTTGATCACTTGATAGGAGTGAAAGTTTCAAAGGGCTACATTCTTGTCGTATGGCCAAGATCAGTTTGCACTGACTCTGCTGACTTACCAGGCATGACTCTGCAGGTTAGGGAACTCAAACCTGGCAACTTGGTTGATGAAAGGCATGAAGGAATATGGTGCAGCTCTCCCTTTCCCAGTTCTAAACTGGAAGAGGTGCAGCAGACGTGTAAACACATCTTTCTGCAATTTTAGTTGGCAAGTTTTTAGACTCATGCATTGAGGCTAGTCTGTGTTTTAACACTGAAATGCTAAATTAACCCAGATGAAAGTGCTCCAATGACCTGCTCTGCCAGAAACGCTTCCTATCAAGGTTATGGAAGCCTTTCGAGGTTCATTCTTTCAGATACTTTTGACTTGGCAGAAGATCAAGATCATTACTATTACTTGCATTGGAGTAGCCCTTGAAAGTCCTGTAGTTACTGTACAGCATGTTCTGAGCCCCTACTGTCTAAATATATGAGATGCAAAAGGATGGGGGTGAGGGGAGAAGCCTCTTCTGATGTTATGTTTGCCTGCACTGCTGCAATGACCAAACTTGTACTTGGAACTTCATCAGGGATATCAGAGCAGAGAGTGTGCTTAACTGCTGCTTGTACTGACAGGACGGAGAGCAGAGCCCAGAAAGACCTCTCTTCTCACAGGGGTGACAGGACAGAAGCCAGCTCTCTGCTCCTTCACTGGCAAGAATCATAACTGCAAAGGCCCCTTGGTTTTAGAGACTTCTTGTCAACTCAGCTGTGCTTATCAAGGCTTGCACCTTGTCTAAGATAGCTATTGGTAGCAGCAACATGTGCCCTAGGCATGGCTCTTCAAATGACCTGGTTTGAGACACTTTGAGGTGACCTTGTGTGCAGTTTGTCCATTAGAAAGACCCTGCAGATCTGGTTTCTGAGTTCCCTGACCTCTATTTTTTAGATAGTTTTGTAATTTTAATCACACTGTAGGAATACTGAGCAGCATATAGTGAAAAATCTGTGGCGACTGTTCTGAGAGCAGCCAGGCAGAGAGGGACCTGGGTGTTGTGGTAGAGAGTAGCTGAACATGAGGCAGCAGTGTGCCCAGGTGGGCAGCAGAGCCAATGGCATCCTGGCCTGGATCAGGAGCAGTGTGGCCAGCAGGAGCAGGGAGGTTCTTCTGCCCCTGTGCTCAGCACTGCTCAGGCCACAGCTTGAGTGCTGTGTCCAGTTCTGGGCCCCTCAATTCAAGAGAGATGTTGAGGTGCTGGAAGGTGTCCAGAGAAGGGCAGCAAGGCTGGGGAGGGGCCTGGAGCACAGCCCTGTGAGGAGAGGCTGAGGGAGCTGGGGGTGTGCAGCCTGCAGAAGAGGAGGCTCAGGGCAGACCTCATTGCTCTCTGCAGCTACCTGAAGGGAGGTTGTAGCCAGGTGGGATTGGGCTCCTCTGCCAGGCAACCAGGGACAGAACATGTGGACACAATCCCAGGTTGTGCCAGGGCAGATTCAGGCTGGATGTTAGGAGGAAGTTGTTGCCAGAGAGAGTGATTGGCATTGGAATGGGCTGCCCAGGGAGGTGGTGGAGTCCCCATCCCTGGAGGTGTTGAAGCAAAGCCTGGCTGGGGCACTTAGTGCCATGGTCTGGTTGATTGGCCAGGGCTGGGTGCTAGGTTGGGCTGGGTGAGCTTGGAGGTCTCTTCCAACCTGCTTGAATCTATGATTCTATTCTAAAATAACAGAAAACCATAATTTTGGATGGAGCACCCTCAAACATAATCCGTGTCATGAAGTTTCATTTTCTGATGTCTCTTGAAAGTGGAATGCCTTTTTTTCAAACTAAAAGCAAACCTGAAGACTTAGAGTATCTTTTGGTTTTCAGCCCAAATAGCTTTTTTTTTAAGCTTAGACAATCTTGTAGAGATGAACGATGGCTTGATTAAAATTAATGCTGGAAAAATACAATCAAGAATTAAAACAGAATAATATATTTAACATCATCATGGCTCTAAGATAGATGTGTGCAGCTAGCAGGGGACAAGTTATAAAACAGAAAGCCTCAAATACAGAGGACATACTCTCTTAAGTACTCTGAAAGTCCTGATGATAGTATCTCAGTCTGGAGTCACTGTGGCAGCCACTCCTTTAACCCCGGTACGGTGTGTTCGCTTGTCGTGAAGTTCCTCTGATGCCTCCTGTGCCCTCCTGCCCTCAGCCCGCTCCTCTCCGCACTGCCAGCCGCGGGGTAAAACAACAACCCAGCGCAGCGAGCGGTGCTGTGTGAAATGCCAGCGTGGCTCCTCCGCCTTGTGCGAGGCAGAAAATGGGAGTCTTTACACAAGGGGAGGTTTTGTTTCTCTCTTTGTTGTCTGATGTTTCTCTCGCTGCTGTCTGTGATCTCCACCTGTTGTATGTATGGTAAAAATAGCAGCAGCCAGAGTCATGTGTGACCGAGTGGAAGGCGCTGGCTGGAGGTCACGGCCGGGTTACCGAGTCAGGAGTGCCAAGTCTCCAGGATAACGTTTTCGTTCTCTCGCCTTTTTATTTTTTTTTTTTCCT